>CALZFC010000024.1:0-44964 GCA_945643635.1 Allodiplogaster sudhausi | reverse complement strand
CTCTCTCCCTCTCCTCTCTCTCTCGGTCTCTCCTATCTCTCTCTCTCTCTCTCTCCTATATCTCTCTCTCCTCTCCATCCCCTACTTTGCAACAGTTCGACATCGCTGTTCACCGAAGAAGTTGTCCACAACAGCCAGCCGTACTCATTCAGTGAGTGGATAACGTGTTCGGCAATGTACTGTAAAATCATACAATTAGATATATAACTACTTAAGACCAAGAATAATGATTATTGGCAATAAAGCATAAAAATAAGTGAGAATTCGTCAACTTAAAAAACCAATACCCGAATTCGCAGGAATAGGGCCTGGTGGAAGTTGATCATGTGCCCATGATCGACGAGATTTCTCTGGTGATCGTGGAGGGTGACCTGGAAAGGGGGAGGACAATGAGGATTACGGTATTGCAACAGAGGGTTACGGTATTACAGAAGCCAAATAGATGGATCACTTATTATTTTATTGTTAATTATCGAGATAAGGAGATTTTATTTCCTTGGGATTTGGTCGTTTTATTAATTTATTTACAATTATAGGTTTTATGAGCATGCAGAAAGTTATTTGTGAGTATACGGTATTTAATTAGGGGGTGTCTCGACACGAAAACACGAAAAGCTCAGAACGAGTATCAGCGGCATTCAGAGATACATCGGGTGAGTCTCCTCGTCGGCTATGTTATGGTGGATGGAGGGGGGGGGCAGCCTACGTTACACCTTAAAGGAGCACATCCCGGCCTAGCGGGATATACTCCTTGCGCGAAGAAGCGTGCTGAAATAGACTTGACCGGGGGTTTCTAGCTGTCCGCGGTCTCTCTCCTCGGAGTCATTTAGACCCTCGCCCGTTTTTGACCCCTCGCGCCCGTTTTTGACACCACGCGTCCATTTTAAACCACTTATGCCCATTTTAGACCCCTCGCGCCATTCTAGTAGACCCCCGCGCCTGTTTTAGAACTCCCCCCCTCGCGCCCATTCTAATAGACCCCCGCTCCCGTTTTAGAACTGTCCACCCCTCGCGCCCATCCAAAACCATTTCAGCACCCCTCTCGCGCGTGGGCCAGGGTCATAGATAGACCCCTCCTTTGACAGACTCAACACGCACCCTGGACATATCTCTGCTTGCCGCTGCGGCAGCCGACTCTGGCTGCTTCTCCTGCCCACTGCCAAAGAGGGTCACCTCCAACAAACTCACGTCATAGACGATGTTCTTCGAGTGATCCTTGTACTTGCGAGTCACCATCTCCTTCACCACCTCGAAAAGGAAGGAAGGTCGAATTGGGGGGAGGCTTTAATATAAGACTTCAAACTATAAACACTTTAATAAAATTAAATATAATCAAAATTAATTATAAATCAAGGGCTTTATTATACGTCAAAATTTAAACCACACAATTCTTTTTCTATTCCAATTTCAACCTACCATTTTTAAGCCAACTTTAGCCAAAAGACTTCTTTGCAACAAGCCTACAGTACCCCTATTTGGGTCTTGACTGGAAAGAGAACAAACCTGAAGTTCATCGTCGTCCTCTTCATTCATGACTGCGGCTGCTGCGGGACGGGCCGAGCGGCCGGCGAGTTACTCGCGCCACGAAGTAGCTGTTGTTGCTGTAGTGATGGCTGATGATGAGATGGCCTCACCACTTGACCGCTCAGGGAAAGCGCGCGAATCTGCAAAAGATATTCAGCTTTTCTCTCGTTCTCTCTCTCCCTCCCTCGCTCTCTCATTCTCACCTCTCTTCAATGGTCTCTTTCTCTCTCACCTTCACTCTCTCTCTCTCTCTTCCTCTCTCTCTCTCTCTTTTCCTCTCTCTCTCTCTCTCTCTCTCTCTCCTCTCTCTCTCTCTCTCCCTCTCGCTCTCTCTTCTCACACTCTCTCCAATGGTCTCTTTCTCTCTAACCTTCACTCACTCTCTCTCTCTCTCACTCTTTATCTCTCACTCTTTATCTCTCTCTCTCACTCTCTCTCTCTCTTCACCTTCTCTCTCTCTCTTTATCTCTCGCTCTCCCTCTCTCTCTCTCTCTCCCCTCTCTCTCTCTCTCACCTCTTCCGGAGTCGGCGTCAAGCGTTTCCTCGTCGACCCTGCGTAGGATGCTGCTGACGAAGTCGATGGTCTTGGCTCATCAAGCGTTGTATCCTGGACAATGTAGAATATTTTAAGGAGCTCGTATAAAAAAATATTTACAGAATAAAACCCTACTAATATTCCTTTCGCATACCAAAAGGTCATCAAAACCTGAAAATAACCACAAAAGCATGCCAATGACTAGGAGGGCCCTTTATCACCCCTCCCCGAAAAGTGGGTCCATATACTGACCATTCTGTTCGCAATGGGAGACTCGGGATGTTTTCTGACGGCTGCTGCTCTTGGTCGCGGCGGTGTCCGGGCGTGGCTCGATGACGTGGACGCGACCGCGGAGTGCGTGCCGTGGCGCGCCACATGAGTCTTGATGCCTACGAAAAAGGATTTTTTTAAACTTTTAATGAGTAAATCTGACTACTAAATTTGTCGTCAAATATCATCCACTTGTATATTTACCCTCTCGGTCTCCTCTCTCTCTCTCTCTCCCTCTCTCCTCTCCTTTAATGAAGAGGAGACGAGAGAGCTAAGAGAGAGAGAGAGAGAAGAGAGAGAGAAAGAGAGAGAGAGAGAGGAAGAGAGAGAGAGAGGAGAGATAGCTTTCCACTGACCGCTGCATCCGCTGCGCCTAGCTCAAAGACTGGTCCTCGGGTGGTGGCAGATTGTGCCGGATGGTGTGGCTGCTGCTGGATCGGTTGAGGAACGGCGTTGACGACAGGGTGGACGCGGGGGCGGGGAAGAGGCCGAGAGTGGACGCGGAGGGGGTTGAGGAGGGGTCGGCCATGGACGGGAAGGCGTAGCTTGTGGCAGCCGCCGCTGCAGCCGCAACCGCCGCGCTACTCGCTGCTGAAAAATTTGAATATCAAAATTTGACGATTCAAAAATTCATTCTAAAATTGGACCAGTTTCATTGGACGAGTTATCATTAACCAATTATCCACTGGATGCATTACCAAGGCACCAAAAAGTCTACTTTTAATAAAATATACAAAAAATAAAGTAATTATGAGTGCTTTATTCACTTTTAAAAATATGATTTTTAACCGATTTTTTTTTTGCCCATTTTGGGCAAAAAAAAATCGGTTAAAAAAAAAACACTATTGTTCAACGGGGCAAAATGGGCAAAAAAAAAAGATTTTTTTTTTGCCCATTTTGCCCCGTTGAACAATAGTGAAATGATATGAAATGATAAAGAAATCTTTAAAATTAAAATAAAGAGTAAAAATTTAAAAAAAAATATATTTATTTTCTTGCCGTAAGCCGCATGATACGCTGCAATCTGTGACTGTATGCTGGGGAGGCCAATCAGTGAAGGCAGCTCGGGCTGCGGCGAATCGGCACCGCGCTCATTGGCAGGGGAACTAAATTGACGTCAATAATAAGAATACAATATGGAAGCATAAAACCATTATTATAAAGGAACATCAACAAGAATATGTAAAAAAAATTGGAACTTGAAGGGAAACTTTATTTATTTTTATTTTTTTTAAATAACACAGAAATAAAAATATATACATACCTCCTGTGATCATCGCCTGCGGCACGTTGACGAGCTGGGCAAGTTGCATCAACGAGTTGTTGTCCAAGCTCGCCAGATTGAAGAGCATAGGATTCGTGCCCGTAAGGAAGGACTGAAATTTGTCTCTTCTCTCTCTCTTTTCTCTCTTATACAAGCTTTATTTAGCATTCAAGCACAGCTTCGAAAACGCTGTTGTACTCCAGTTAAAAAAAAACCAAAAATGCTAGGATAATTAATTCATTATTACATAGTACATTAGTGTTGAATTTAATGATTTTTTTTAAATTTATTAATAATAATAATAATAAAACCTGCTGAAGTAGTTGCTCCGCTTGTCCTAGCCCGGTGGTGGTCGCAAGAGTGGTCAACGGCGCCTGCTGACCCGTGGTCGCGGCCATTTGTTGCTGAAGCGCTGCCAGAAGAGAGGCTGTCGTGGAGGGAGAGGCTGGCGCCAGCTGAAGCGCGGAAACTCCAGCTCCACCACTCGCGCCCGTGCCAAGAACTGAAAAAAGAACAATCATTTCTTCTCTTTCTCTCTCTCTCTCTCGCTCTCTCTTTCTCTATCCCTCTCTCTGTTATTGCTTAACATTATGTCCTTCACTTCACACCAACTTAATATAAAACACATGAACACAATCGAATAAAATAATTATTGTTCGCATAAATTATGGAAACCAGGCCCAGATCTTCATCGATCAGCGAGCCCAACTTTTCGAATCTATTTCTACTTAAGGTGAAAGTGGGAAATACCGGCGCCATCTTTCTTTCTTGTCACGCAATATGTCTAGACCACAATGATGCAGTAGATAGCAATAAACTAGAGTTAAATTGTTAAATGAATAAATAAAAATTTAATATTAATAATAATAATAACAATAACAAATATCCAAAGTAATAATAAAAAATTATAACTAATTAATTCTAAATTTAAACAAAAGTACTTTACTTCCCAACCTTGTCCCGGGCAGCTGATGCTAGAATAGAAGAGAAGGCGACGTTGCCACTGCTGCTCACTCCACTTCCTGCGTTCGCTACCGAATTCTCGGCGGAAGCATTAGGCGACTTCTGAAATGTTTTATATTTTGTTATTGCTAAAAAAAATGAACAAGGTATTTTTACAGGATAATAAAGGAAGCGGTAGGACAATTTGGATCAGGCTAACTTCTAACGATAAGTGCGTCAGGAATATTAATGATTAACAAATAGAAATTTTTCCAAGCTTTCCAATCGCTTTAAGCAGAGAGAGAGGGAGAGAGTGTGGGGGGGGGGAGAGAGAGAAGGAGAGAAGAGGGAGGGAGAGAGAGGGAGAGAGAGAGTGGGGGGGGGAGAGAGAGAAGGAGAGAGAGGGAGGGAGAGAGAGGAAGAGAGAGAGAGTGGGGGGAGAGAGAGAGGGAGAGAGAGGGAGGGAGAGAGAGGGAGAGAAAGACAGAGAAAACTTAACTAGGAGTAGAATCTAGTTTGAGAATACTGATCTCTGTTTTAAGCCCACTTTTCAATTCGCCAGTTGATAAAGAAATAGCCACCCTATTCCAAATGCAGCTGGCGCACACAAGAATGAACATCTTTTCAAACTCGTAGAATGTTTTCGTTTTCTCTCTCACTCTTTCTCTTTATCTCTCCGCCCTCTCTTTCTCTCTCCCTCCCTCTCTCTCTCTCCCTCCCTCTCTCTCCCTCCCTCTCTCTCTCTCCCTCCCTCTCTCTCTCTCCCTCCCTCCCTCTCTCTCTAGCTTAACCCTTAGCCTTGAACAGTCGATGATGCAAGACTAAAACCTTCTCCTTTAACACGAGTTGCTTGGAGAGGGGGCTGAGCAATCTTGACCAGAGATGAAACGCGCTGATAGGAAGAATGGAAAGGGAGAGGAGACAACAACGGAGGCGGTTAAATGTCGACGATCAATGTTCAGGTCTTTTTAGTCATGAAAACGATCTTTTTGGACGCGCTCTACAGTATACCAAATGACTGTCTATAGCCCACCGTATACTCGCTTATCTACCCCTCTAATTTTCCCATAAAGCCGGAAGCTTTTCCATCTTCCTTACTCCTTCGTCATTCTCTAGTTCCTTATACTTTGCCATCTCAGCTGTTTGTCTCTCTCTCTCTCTCTCTCTCCATCTCTTTCTCTCTCTATCTCTCCCTCTCTCTCTATCTCTCTCTCCCTCTTTATCTCTCTCTCTCTCCATCACCATTTTCCTAGTGCCACTAGACTGCGAGCGTGCACATTCCCCCCAGTTCCTTCTCAGTCACAATGGTGACTTCAGAGCCGCTGTCAATGGTGGCCACTGCATCCACTCCATTCAGTGTCGCACAACAACGCCACGACTGTCCTCTGAAGAGTGGCAACAACTCGAGATCCTTCTGCTTCTTATCGCTTGTGCTCTCTACAGCACCATTCCTTGTCTCCTCCTTCTTCGCTTGCTGCTTTCCAGCTCCACTTCGCTTCTTCCCTTCTCCACTTCGCTCCACCAGGACACTGCAACCTTCCTTGCCATGGGGTTGGGCTGGGCAACACCCAACTGCTGTGGCTGTCCTTGTGGCTGCTGAGGCAGGTCATTCTGCGCTATGATGAGTGTGCCCAGATTGACGGGCAAGTGAAATTTTTCTAAGTCCAGAACTCCCCGTTGAAATTACTCTTCTATGAATTTGTCTAAGTCCAGAGAATGCTCTTGAATTTTTCTAAGTCCAGGAGCCCCGTTGAAATCGCAACTCGGAATTTTTCTAAGTCCACGTGCCCCGTTGAAATGTCCAAGCGAACTAAGAATACTTCAGTGTTCGGGGCGGGAATCGAACCGGGACCTTTCGCGTACTAGTCAAACGTGCTATCCGTTAGGCCATGCGGCCGAGACGTCAGCATATCTTCACAGATATTGAAGTACACAGTGAGAGAGAGAGAGAGAGAGAGAGAGAGACACGAAACACTGCCTGGAATTACTTTGATTGAATAATATCAGAAGTACCGACAAACGTACGGATTGTGAACACTGTCAAATTCTGCCTCATTTCCTTCTCCTTCTCAAGGCAGCCGAGAGAGCGTTATTTGTCACTCTTTTTCCCTCGCTGTATTTTCTTCATTAATAATCATCTTTTTTTGTGTGTTCATCATCATGTATATGTGTGCAACAGTGCACATACATATGAAACAACTTTATTCCTCTTATAGAAAAATCTCATTTCTCTAGAAACAAATTGAATGATTTAAGGAAAAAACAAAATCCTCACTCTTAGAAAATTCTCACAGAAAAATCTTATCTATGTGCAACAGTGAAACAATTTTATTCTCGAATTCTAATATGTACCTCTAGAAACAAATTGAATGATTTAAAGAAAAAACAAAATATACACTCTTAGAAAAATCTCACAGAAAAATCTCTTCTTATTCATTCTTCGAACTCAAATAACTCACAGTTGGTGCATACAGAGTAGCACCTTCCCATGTTCTTCTCCGATTTCTTGGTGATTTTCATTTCCCTACATGGTCGCCGGCAGCAACGTTTGATGCTTTTGAACTTCAGCGGCGAAGTGCGCATGTACTTTTCAAGATCCGAATGTCTTTCGCAACGCATCCATGCATCCTTAAAATCAGGAAATCAAACATAAACAAAGAAATTCATTAAAGAAACCTTCACATTCCACGAAAACATACAGTCAAGTCAAAAACATATAATTAAGCAAGTAAATTTCTATTTAAAAAAATCAAACCTTTTATTATCGTTCCAGTTGAAGGCCACCTCATACCCGCATTTTTTACATGCGGGCCTTTTTCTTATGCCCTCTTCTCGGCTTCCCTTCCATTTCCATTCCCATCATCGTCTTCAGAACTCCACCCCTGAAAAATACACAGCATATTTTCAATAATATTCCAAGTAAAAGTGCAACGAAAACATAAAAATGACTACCTTGAACGTCTTCGTCTTCTTCTCTTCTCCCCTTTCGCGGCTTTCTTCTCTCCTCCTCCTCGTTTCCCATCATCATCATCATCATCATCATCGACCGAGTCTTCTGAGTGCCCCCCTGTAAAAATACACAGCATATTTTCAATAATATTCCAAGTAAAAGGTGCAACGAAACATAAAAATGACTACCTTGAACGTCTTCGTCTTCTTCTTCTTCCCCTTTCGCGGCTTTCTTCTCTCCTCCTCGTTCCCATCATCATCATCATCATCATGTCCGAGTCTTCTGAGTGCCCCCCCTAAAAAATACACAGCAATTTTTCAATAATATTCCAAGTGAAAGGTGCAACGAACATAAAAACGACTACCTTGAACGACTTTCGTCTTCTTCTTCTTCACTTTCGCGGCTTTCTTCTTCTCCTCCCTCCTCGTTCCCATTATCATCATCATCATCATCGACCGAGTCTTCTGAGTGCCCCCCTGTAAAAATACACAGCATATTTTCAATAATATTCCAAGTAAAAGGTGCAACGAAACATAAAAATGACTACCTTGAACGACTTCGTCTTCTTCTTCTTCCCTTTCGCGGCTTTCTTCTCTCCTCCTCTCGTTCCCATCATCATCATCATCATCATCGACCGAGTCTTCTGAGTGGCCCCCCTGTAAAAATACACAGCATATTTTCAATAATATTCCAAGTAAAAGGTGCAACGAAACATAAAAATGACTACCTTGAACGACTTCGTCTTCTTCTTCTTCCCCTTTCGCGGCTTTCTTCTCTCCTCCTCCTCCTTCCCATCATCATCATCATCGACCGAGTCTTCTGAGTGGCCCCCTGTAAAAATACACAGCATATTTTCAATAATATTCCAAGTAAAAGGTGCAACGAAACATAAAAATGACTACCTTGAACGACTTCGTCTTCTTCTTCTTCCCCTTTCGCGGCTTTCTTCTCTCCTCCTCCTCGTTCCCATCATCATCATCATCGACCGAGTCTTCTGAGTGGCCCCCCTGTAAAAATACACAGCATATTTTCAATAATATTCCAAGTAAAAGGTGCAACGAAACATAAAAATGACTACCTTGAACGACTTCGTCTTCTTCTTCTTCCCCTTTCGCGGCTTTCTTCTCTCCTCCTCCTCGTTCCCATCATCATCATCATCATCATCGACCGAGTCTTCTGAGTGGCCCCCCTGTAAAAATACACAGCATATTTTCAATAATATTCCAAGTAAAAGGTGCAACGAAACATAAAAATGACTACCTTGAACGACTTCGTCTTCTTCTTCTTCCCCTTTCGCGGCTTTCTTCTCTCCTCCTCCTCCTTCCCATCATCATCATCATCGACCGAGTCTTCTGAGTGGCCCCCCTGTAAAAATACACAGCATATTTTCAATAATATTCCAAGTGAAAGGTGCAACGAAACATAAAAATGACTACCTTGAACGACTTCGTCTTCTTCTTCTTCCCCTTTCGCGGCTTTCTTCCCTCCTCTTCCTCCTTCCCATCATCATCATCATCGTCCGAGTCTTCTGAGTGGCCCCCCTGCAATAATATACATCAAATTTCAACAATAGTTAAAAAAAAAAGTGTGGGGAAAACATTAAAAAGAAATCGGTATTGTAACCTTTATGAGCTTCTTCCTTTTCTGTAGCTGGTGTCGATTAGAATCGTTCTTGGTGTCGTGATGCTTGCGATCAGGAGTTTCCTCTTTTTGCTCGTTGTTGTCTTCATCGCATGAGGAGATTACAGCACCTTTTCTGCTCCTTTTGACTCCTCCTCTGTTCTTCTTGTTGATTCCGTCCTCACTTGTATCGCTTAACACAACTATTTCGGCCATGTATCTGCAAGAAACATACTAGATAACAAGTAACAAATACAAATGAAGAAAACGAGAGTGGATGCGTAGCCACTGGGATAGAAAATCAATCTTACTGAAAGTGCTCAAAGGCACTGACATCGCTTTATCAGCATGATGATCTGAACATAGCGAAGCACCGCCAAGTCTTCTCTTCACAGCACTATAGAGAGAGAGAGAGAGAGAGAGAGAGAGAGAGAAAGCGGGAGTAGGGAGAAACGCAAATTTCTGCTTGTGAAAAGATGCATGTATGTACATAGAACATACTCATCAAATATTGAGAATATGCCTGTTCTTATTTCGTAATTGTTATGTCCATAGTTATGTTGTGGCCTTTCTCGATATGAAGGACGATTCGTGTTTCGTTCGTACCGGTATTCTTATTTACACTTGTATTGCTTGAAGTGTCGCCTTCTATCGCCCCCTAATATGAATAAAAAGTTCACAATAATGATAAAAATTTTTGAAGCATATACCGTTTCGTATCCTTTTCCATCCGGACGAATTCTTTTGCCAAAACTCACAGGACGCTTTGGTTGTGCTGGCATGTTCTCAACGTTTGACATTCTTGAGCTCACCTTAAATAACATATTTCAGCTCGCATTTTCAAGACTCTAAAAAAATGAAGCGTTCCTCGACAGCGACTTTTCGCAATGAAGCAAAGAGGAAGAGAAGTCGTCATAATGAGGTACAAAAAGACAAACGTTTTTCTTTATTTCTCTCTTACCTTTCTCAATTTTTTCTTTCTTTCTCAAACATTCATGCTTAAAATATTTCATAATTTCAAGGAAGGAGAAGAGGACAGTTGTGATGGTCCTTCCACATCGACTAAAAAGGCAACTTGCTATGGAAGCAAACGTGGACATAGAAGTTTTGCGAATGGAACATGGTGAAAAACAAGAAGAGAAGTAGAAGCAGCAGCAGCAGCAGCAGCAGCAGCAGCAGCAGCAGCAGCAGCAGCAGCAGCAGCAGCAGTAGCAGCAGCAGCAGCAGCAGCAGCAGCAGCAGCAGCAGCAGTAGGAGCAGTTCAAAACGCAACGCTAGTGAAGTTTGTCCTTTTCTTATATTACAAATTAAAATTCTGTTTTTATTGTAGTTCTCCTCGAATAGTGAGGACAGTGGCAGCACCTCAAGTGGCACTTGTTCATCCAGTTGCAGCAACAGCAACAAGAGCGACGTGAGTAGTTACATATGTTCATTAGAATTATCTATTTTACCTGTAAAAAGAATATTTAAAGTTCTCTTCTGACGATGAAGAGACTAACAGTTCCTACACGTGTGCCAGTTCGAGGAGCAACGCCAGCAACAGCGCCGACAGTAGCAGCGACGACAGCTCCAGCAATGTATTAGAAAAATTTTAATTGTTAAAAATACATGATAAATCATTTCACAAAATATATTTCTAGTTCTCTTCTGACGACGATGACGAAGAGACTAACAGTTCCAACAAGTACACCAGTTCGAAGAGCAGTGCCAACAACAGCAACGACATTAGCAGCGACGACAGCTCCAGCAATGTATTTGAAAATTTCTTTTTAGTTTGAAAAATTAACTTTTAAGGCTTCGTCTGATGACGAGAGTGGCAGTTCAAGTAGCGATTGCGAGAGCGCTGAAAACAATGACGATGGAGATGCCAAAGTTAATTTTGAGAAGGTCACGAATGAAGACGATGAGGAGGTAGCCAATTTTTTTTAAATTTTTTTTTGCATAATTTCTTGAGACTCAGTAATTTAGAATCCATTGTGCATTGATGGCGTCGTTCATGCCGTCACCGACTTTTATCGTGTTGTGGAGCGCGATATTCGGCACAACAAAAGGTTCAATGTCACCGAGGAAAACACATCCATACGATTCCGCAAGATCGCATACCGCACACAGGACCTGGATGGCCTTTTTGATTTGGTTTGTTATGACCAAATATGCTCATGAATATTTTTTACATTACATTTTTAGGTGATGCTTGATATTATCAAAAGAAGTAAGCCAAAGGTGTACGGTAGTGATCTCCGCATCTCGGTAGCAATTAACCAGGATGGCGTTCCGCGTGCATACTATCTTAAACCGTCACGGTTCACGGAACACATTCCGCGCATTCTGCGTCGTGAAATTTCACTTGCGCAAACGTCAACAGGAGTAGCTGCACCTCTTCTCCTGAGTGAAGTACAGAAATTAATAATTTTTGATTTCAGTAAAAAAAAAAAGTTTTTTTATAGATCGAGGTACGAATTTCATGGATTGATGTACCTACCGGCAGTGGACAGCGTTCATTCGCGCGAAAGGGTGATTGGCGCAACATCACGCGTGTGAAGGGTTCGAAGAAATAAAAAAATTAGGCAACACATTCCTTCGTTTATAGGAAAGCGTGACTGCTTGGCGAAAGCTATTGCTATCGGCATGGCCTATTTGGCGCGCAAGAAAGATCCCGTGAGATGGATGGCGATGAGACGATCGGTGAGCAGACAGCAAGCCGTCGCAGATCTTTACCATCAAGAGTTCAATATCTCGAAGAAGCCGGAATATACGATTGACGACGTGAAGGAATTTCAAAAGGCGATGCCAGGAATTCAACTGGTACTATTCTACGGTGATGCACCAGGGAAAGCAGTGTTCGCCGGAGAGTTCATTGACGATGACCATGTGATCGGACTTCGTCTTCATCACAGGCATTTTGACCATATCAAACGAATTGCCACCTTTTTTAGTTAGTTGTGTATAAACAGTGAATGAAGAAATAATGCGTATAATAATATTTAGAGCGACAGTTTTACTGCGCCAAGTGTGACGTTCTCGATGATAAGGCGACGTTACACTATCGCTGTCCTGTGAACTGTGATAAGTGCGGTGGGCGTGAGAGAACGAAGTGTGCGGGCCATGATGAGCTCTCGTGCGCCAAGTGTGGAGTCGTCTGCCACACGGAGGACTGCCTAAAACGTCATCAGCAAAAAGGTTTATATTGTTGGTAATTGGAAAAAACTTTTACAAATGTTTTGAAGGAAAGAGAGGAGGCCGCTCATTCTGCGAAACTATGGACAATTGTGAGAAATGTCATTCTTCCAAAAGTGAAGCGCGACGAGGACGACCACATCGGTGCGGCTACTCATACTGTGACGTGTGCTGTGATGATCGTCCGAATGGTCACCGCACATGCTACGTTCCGACACTACCGCCACTCTCGAAACGTTTTAAGAAGAGAACGATCATTTTCGATATTGAGGTATTGTTTTCAATTATTTTGCACATATAATTTTTTCTTTATAGACAATCGTGTCAAAGGAGGGTGGCTCGCGTCGACATGTTCCCAATCTCATCATGGCGTTTCGTTCCTGCGATGCATGCGAGGTGAAATTGCCGAAGGATGCCTACGATGTCACTGCTCGCTGTGAACATTGTGGAGGAAGACGTTTGTGGCAATGGGAGGCAATCAACGACCCGAGTCGTGATATCATTGCTGAGTTCTGTCAGTGGCTGTTTCACGACGAACATCGAGGCTTTACTGTAATAGCTCATAACTTGCGTGGGTAAGTTCAAAACACTTTTACCTGTATCACTTAATTATTTTGATAATTTTTTAAGCTACGATGGTCAATTTATACTTCGCCACCTCTGTTCGGACAACAGCGACATTGCTCCTTCCGAACTCATCATGTGCGGAAGGAAAATAATGAAGCTTGAGGCTAATGGTGTTCGTCTGGTTGACTCGTTGAGCTTCTTATCAATGCCGCTTTCTTCCTTTCCGAAAGCGTTCGGGATCTGCGAGTTGAAGAAGGTTTGCATGCCGTCAAAATATTTATATAGTGGAAAAGAGAGTAGTGAGTATGAAGAAATAAAAAGGATCAAATTAAGGGTCATTTTCCACATAAGTTTAATCGCCCGCGGAACTACTCATATGTCGGAGCGCTGCCAGATAGAAGTACTTCGGGTACTCGCGCATGAGTGACGACGCGCGGAGGGCGTTCAACGCTTGGTATGAGGAGAGGAAGGAGGAGCTGCCCTTTGACTTCCGCTTCGAAATAGAAGCATACTGCTTCTCGGACGTCATTCTCCTTCATGAGGGAGTCCGAGTATTCGATGCTGAATGCTTCGCCGCGACTGGTGTTCACGTTTTTCACGAGAGTGTAACAGCAGCCAGTGCGGCCATGCGCGTCTTCAGACGCAAGTTTCTCAAGAAGGATCAGTTGGCTGTTGAAAAACCCTCCACGGCCGAAGACAAACAAAGTCGAATGGCTCTGAAGATGATGGCGTAAGTAATAAATTTCTTAATTTTGATAAATCAATTTCGATTTTTAGCTATCTTCGGAAGACCAAAGGTCTAAGAATTCGAGACGCACAACATGGCGGTGAGAAGAGAATAAAGCGAACGCGCTACCGAGTGGATGGCTTTGTCAAGAGGCCAAACAAGCGCGATTTGGTCATTGAGGTACACTTGACTATTATACAACAGCTATATTCAACATCTTTTTATAATAGTTTATTCATATATCTTTAGGTGCACGGGTGCTACTGGCACGCGTGCATTTGTCGGTACTCGGATGACACCTTGGTGCGCGGACGTCGTGCAGCGCTCATCAGACAAGAAGATGAGGTGCGCCTCCGCCATCTCAGGCGCAAATACAAAGTGTGGCTGATCCGTGAGTGTGAGATCGTCAAGAAGCTCAAGAAGGACAAGAGGATGCGCCGGTTTTTCAATAAGTATGAGATTAATGAGGTTCGCATATTGTTATTAGAATAATAATAATAAAAAAGAACATAACGTTTACCCCACAGGAGCCTCTGAATGTCTACGACGCCTTCTTTGGTGGTCGCTGCGAGGTATTTCGTCTCTATGCGAAACCTGAACCCGGATTCAAGATCAGATATTTAGACGTCACAAGTACGTGCATCTTATTTAGTTACATTTAATTGAAAGAAATTGTTCTTGAGGTCTATATCCCTTTACGAACAAATACCGTCCCTATCCGGTAGGGAGAGGAAAGACTATCGACGTCTCGCAAATTCGCACACCAATCACACGGCCTGAAGAACTCCAAATTCAAGGCTTCATGAAGTGCACTGTCAGTACTGATGGAAAGATTATATTGCATACATACATATTTAAGTTGAAAGAAATTTTTTTCTAAGGTGTTGCCACCACGACGACTATTTGTGCCTGTATTGGCGCTTCGGAGTGGTGGGAAGAATGTCATGCCACTTTGTGCTGCTTGCGCCAGCGAGATGGACCCATATGGGACACGCTGTCAGCACAAGAGCAAGGAGCGACAGTTCGTTGGAACCTTCGCAACAGTTGAGCTTCTAGAAGCTCTTCGATGTGGCTATAAGATTCTGCGTGTGCATGCGGTTAGTTACATGTTCAGTAAGTTTTAAAAATTACATTCATAAAATTATAGGCTCGTCATTATAAAAAATGGTCTCAATATGAGCGAGATGCAACGACTGGCCATGTCAAACACGGTGTACTCTCCGAGTATATGGACACATGGATTGCCAAAAAAACAGTTTGTCTTTACTGTCTTAAAATTAAACTCTTTGTCTTAAATTTAGGAGGCAACAGGATGGCCCGCCACTGCCAACACTGATAACAAGCGAGCAAGCTTTGTCAGACGTTTTGAGCAGCGAGAAGGAATTTGCCTTAATCCAGAGGCGATGAAGCACAATCCGGCAGCGCGGCAAGTCACCAAGTTAATGGCGAACTCCCTCGTCAGTTTTTATTAATTCTTCTTTTTTTTATTAATATCTAATTATTTTTTAATGTTGTGTGTGTGTTTACATTTTCAGTGGGGAAAATTGGGAGAGAGGAACGACCGTTTAGAAGACGGAGATCGTGGCCGACCCAGGCCGCTTTTTCCGTTTACTTAACGATGCAGACATGGACGTGCGCGACTACTGCGTACTGGGCGAGAACAAATTGCAAGTCACCTATCGCCCCTCTTCGTCGTCGACTCTTAAGCCACTGCCAACAACGAGTTTGCCCTCTGCCGTCCTAACGACTGCTTACGCTCGGTGCACGTTGTTAAAGATCATACAGCGTATACCGCATCCTGAAAAGCGCCTATTGTACGTAGGTAGGCAGTTGGTTACATTTAATATTTTATTATTATTGTAATTTCTTATAGACACCGACAGCGTGCTCTACTTACATAAAGAGGACGAAGAAGACCCACTCAAGGATCTTGAAGGAGATTTCTTAGGCGATTTAACTGATGAGTTCAACGGAGGCGCTGGTATTGAATTTGTGGCCCAGGGGCCTAAAGCTTATGCATTCAGATACCAGACATCAGACGGGCGGGTCCACGAGAAAGTGAAATGTAGGGGGTTCCCTGTCACACGTGAATCCGCTGCAAGAATTCATTTTAACTCTATGAAACGATTCGTCTGCAAACTCAACGATCGTCAAGGATTTCGTAAGGTGCCTGTACCATACGAGAGGTTTTCCATTGACAAAGGACACAAGCTGGAGACTATTGTATTTGAGAAGGCATTTCAACCTGTCTTCAACAAACGTCGAATTGTTTGTGGCACTTTCGGTACTCTGCCATTTGGATACTAGTGTGCTAGTTTTCTTTTTTTTATTCTTTTGTCACTTATTCTTAGTCTGAAAAAAGAAAAGAAAGTTTTTCTGTTTACGTTTGTTGTGTTTCCAAATCATATTTTCCTTCTTATCCTAACTTTTAGCCATATCATTGACTTTCGAAGCATAAACTGTTTTAGTTATCTATTTTGCATTCTTTACCAAAGTTGTGATTGTTGTTCATCATTTTTTGTGTAAATAAACAATGTTCCTTGCGTGGCCTTCATGTATGTTGGTGTGTGGACCTTCGGGGTGTGGAAAGAGTACGCTAATTCACCGAATAATTACAACTAGTGAACAAGTATTTCAAGATGTTAAGCCTGGACATGTATTTTTCTGCTACAATGAATATCAACCTGGCTATGATGAATTTACCCATGACCCACATGTCACTATGTATGAAGGCATCCCTACAATAGAAGAGCTCAAACAAAAAAAAGGACAAAAAACTTTATTAGTCCTCGACGATCTAATGGTAAAGCTTGAACGTTGGCCTGATGCTGAAAAACTTTTTACTGTTGCGTCGCACCATTTTGACATGTCTGTAATTTGCGTAGTTCATTCTTTATTTTATGGTAAAACTATTCGAACACTTCGCATAAACTCAAGCTATCTTTTTCTATTTAAGAATAATGCTGATCAGTTGATGATTCGTAATCTTGCAAGTCAGCTCTTCCCTACAAACAGACAATTCTTTATTGACGCCTACACTGACGCAACTTCTGATGCTCACAGTTACCTGTTTGTAGACCTACATAAGGCGACAGAAGTAACGTACCGCCTTCGTACAAGTATCTTTCCGGACACGGAGCGTGTTTATTGCTGTACGCCAAAATGAATACAACAAAAGCAGTGTGGAATAAAGAAGTTTTAAAAAACATTTCTTCTCTTCCCTCACCAAAAGATTTTCAAAGTCAAGTTAACGAAGCGGACGCTAACACAATTATATGTATTGTTGAGGCACTTTGTAACATTCTTCATGGTACAACCCATATACCGAAGACGCAAAAGAAAACGCTAAAGCCATACGCCTCACACATTCGCCGTATTGCTTACACACGAACGGTTCCCCTGGCAAAACAACATATAATTCAAGCGGGCGCAGGATTTTTTGCACCTTTAATTCCCGTGATTGTTGGTGCTGCCGCAAACATTCTATCTAATGCCTTCGTTTAATAAGTTATTGCTTCTTTCCGAAGAACGTCTTGCAAATATGATGCAACAGCAACAGCAACCAAACTTTATTCAACGCATTGAAAAGGAATTGAATTCACTTCTTGCACCTTCCTGTATTCTTGATGTTGAAGAAAAGATGCGTAGATATCGTGCTCTGTTACAACGTCTTACACAGCACTTACATGGAAACAGTGATGGAGCAAGAGCAGAAGTTGCATGGCAAGGTGCAGATAATGATGATGAAGCAAGTTATGAAAGTAGTCAAAAAACTTCCATTCCCATCGTTAAAGAATCTGCAAAACTGCCCACTATAAACACACCTCAGTCTCTTGTTGATATCCAACAACAACAACAAGATGTTCAACCAAAGGCAATCCAAAACGTTCAACCACAGACAACACAAACTGCTCAACCTCTTCAACCAGAACAAAATTATTTAAAGACACTTCAATTTTCTAACGATACAATTAAGAGTAAGGCTGCAACACTTGTCAATCATTTAATTGCAAATTCTTCTGAATTCCCGGTTATTAAAGACAAGATTATACTTGGACAAAACGAGTACGATATAGCTTCACTGATTGAAGACTTTTCGAGCCAGTGGCGTACACGTTCTGATCCGGTCAAAGGTGCCAAAGAATTTGGAGCAGCCCTAAAAAGAACCAAATTTTCACCTTTAATGTTGGGTAATATAGCGCGTGCGGATCTTGTCGAGTTTCGTGGCACAAACTTTGCAGTTACCCTTTGGCCGACACAGTACAATGGACGAACTAGAAAAACTTTATACAGACATAAGTAGTTATGCGGGCTTCAGTGGTGCTCGTCGTCTTCATGAAGCTGCCCGAAAGAAAGGATTAAAAGTTAAACTTGAAGATGTTAAAGCGTTTCTACATAAACAATCAACATATACTACCCATTTCCCCCGATTGAATCGAATAAAAACGAGTAAAACACAGTGTACGTGGATTGATAGCGATCACCAAGCAGATCTAGCCATAATGGCAGACCTTAAACATCACAATTCTGGCTATACTTGTATTCTTGTTGTTGTTGATGTCCTGTCTCGATTTGTAATGTGTGAACCTCTTCTAAATAAAAGTGGTGCTGAAACTGCAACTGCTTACGCACGCATAATTGAAACTTCTGGACGTTCCCCTTTTCGTCTTTACACGGATGCCGGAAAAGAATTTTTAAATTCAAGCTTTAAACGTTTACTAGCGCAACATGAAATTGAACATCGTATTCCAAAGAATCATAATGTCAAGTGTGCACTTGCAGAGAATACTATACGTAGACTAAAGACAAAGCTATATCGTTATTTTTCCGAACATAACACATATCGTTGGCTTGATGTATTACAAGACGCAACCAAAGCACTAAACGATTCACCAATTTCTTCCATTGGTGGCATTGCACCCTCGTCCGTAAATACCTCAAACGCTGAATTTGTTTGGCAGACCCTTTATGCAAAAGACAAACAACTAGTGCGCAAGCATCGCTATGCACCAGGCGATACTGTTCGTCTTTCTCGTCTTCGTGGAGCTTTTACAAAAGGATATAAGAATACTTTTACCTTGGAAATTTTCCGTATAAAAAAGTGCCTGTTCAAGGACCCACCCGCGTACATTATTGAAGATTTGAACGGTGAAGAAATTGATAGTATTGTTTATGAAAGCGAACTTGTTTCACATATTACTTCACCCGACGACGAGTATAAAATTGAACGTGTACTTGCAAGAAGAACACGCGCGGGCAAGAAGGAAATATTAGTACGTTGGCTTGGCTATCCACCTTCATTTGATTCTTGGATCGATGCAAAACATGCTAGACAAGTTGTCACCCGCCCCTGACGAAATCAGAAGCGCTTCGTGGCATTGTGGTGAAGTGTCGTGTTCACGTGCTCTGTTTGTCTACGTTGCACAAGTAATACTTATTTACACCGTCGTTCTAGTGTCGATATATAATCTAACTTTTGGCACACGTCAAGACGACAATAAACTTTGGATTGTAACCCTTTCCTCGTGTATTGGCTATCTTCTTCCTTCCCCTACCATTCCAAGCCGACGTTTCAACCCCCAACCACCCGTCTAAAAAATGTATAACAATGATGACTTTTATGTTTACCTGATCAGCAATACACATGAAGGTGACAAAATTGGTGACTTTCGTATTCGTCTTCCTGCACCTTTGCATTTTAAATCAGACTATGAGGTTGCAATGACCGAAATTATTTATCCCTACACATACGACAGAATTACTACAAAACAAGAAAAAGACGACTTTAACGAGAACAACATTATTCTTGAGTATTTTGATAAGACAAACAAGGGAAAAACATTCGCACAGTCGTAACCATCCCCCCGAATTCGTACGAAAAGGTTGACGATTTAATTTCATTGATTAATGTGGAAGTAGCCACCTCGTACAACCTTACAACCAAGAAAGATATAACCAACGACTTTATAACATACAATAGCATTACACGAAAGTGTACCATAACACAACCTGAAGATGTTTACGCAGTTAGCATGTCGAAGAAAATTGCTTATTTACTTGGATTGGCCACAAGACTTGTTGGCTATTCCGATGGACAGTATGTCGGAAAGCATTCCGTACACGTTGCAAAAGATATCTTTTACATTTACACAAATATAATCGAAAACCAAATTGTTTCCAACGTTCTTAGTCCTCTACTTAAGGTACTAACCGTAGAAGGTAGCCCTGGAGACAACGTTTATTCTGCATTTTTCCGCCCACAATATCTTCCAATTAAGTCTCGATACGTGGACTCTATTCACATTAGTATAAAAAACGATCAGGACGAGGTTGTCAACTTTCATTCTGGCACCGTTTGCATTCAACTTCACTTTCGTACGCGTCGCCACGCCTTCCGAATGCAATAATAATAATAAAAATGCATGTTGCATATGACCCTGATAATTCCATTGACTGGCATGCCGTCTTCTTGGAACAAGCACGCCAAAGTGGCAGTGGTTTCCGTGGTATTCCTTATCAGCGTGGTGGTAGTGGTGTTGGTGGCGTCCTCTCGAAACTCTTTAACTTCATTTTGCCGCTTACTCGTAGCGCCGGCCGATCAATCCTCACTGAAGCACTTAACGCTAGCGCCAATGTTGTCGACGACGTTTCTTCCGGAAAACCTTTAAAAGAAAGTTTTCGTGTACACGGACCTCAAGCATACCGTTCCCTTGTTACTCGTGCTACTTCTGCGCTGCAAGGTGGTACAGGTTCTCGTCGCCGACGACGACGACGACGAACATCAAAAAGAAAAAGACACAAAAGAAAAAGACTAAAAAAAGAAAGTCTAAGAAGAATATTTCCACCAGAAAGGTATGTCGTTCAGTCATTCGCAAACGCCGGTCGCGACCTGCTGTTCCAAAAAAATTCCCCAGTGATATATTTACATAATGGTTGGTAAACTGATAGATCCTAAATCATCACCTTCAACACGTAGTGAACTTTCCCTTTTTGACATTCCATCAACACAAGTTGCCTTTGACTCTGCCCGATGGCTTTCTATTCCAACAAGCACACCTATTAACAACACAGGACCTTACACATTTAACATAGTTGATTCGAGGCATTTCTTGCAGGTTAGCAAATGCTACATTGCGTTTAAACTAAAACTCGTTCCTGATGATACCGCAAAAGTGTCCAAGTATGCTTTGGTAAACTATATCGGTGGAACTTTTTTTGATCAAGTCAACTTGCAAATCAATAACCAACAAATATTTGAATGTAGTCAATACGCATACAAAGCATACCTCGAAACACTTTTGACCCACAGTACAGATCGAAAGTTTGGAATACTTCAAGCGGCTGGATACTTTGAAGACAGCGATGTTGGTCTTGACAATGCAGATAATAAGGGATATAAGAGTAGGGTGAATGCAATTTCTTCAACGGGTGAATTAGACATTGTTTCTCCTGTGCATATTGACCATTTCACAACTGATCGCCTTCTCCTGCCACACTTAAACGTGCAGTTTACCTTCCATCGAAATAGCGATGCTTTTGTGCTAGAAAGCCATGATGCTTCACCTAATGGTGCAAAAATTGAAGTCATCTCTATGAAGCTTCTTATTCGTGCTGTTGACGTTATCAGTTCTGTCAATCTTGCACTGGAACAGACATTGCTTTCTTATCCCGCTCGATACCCCTATCGACGTACCAGAGTACGCGTTGTCTCTGTGCCAGGAGGCCGCTTTGATTTTCCCTTCTCTACAATCTTTACAGATTTGATTCCGCGCCGCCTTATTATTGGTTGTATAGATCAAAATGCCTATGAGGGTAGCGTTTCGCATTCCCCTTTTAATTTCCAAAGCTTTAACATTTTGGAAGTATGTATTGATGCAGGTGGTGTAACCTTCCCTGCACAACCACAAAAAATTAACTTTAAAACAAATTCTTTCGCTGAGGCTTTTGTCATGTTTTATGAGAATATTGGTGCTGTTGGCGAAAATCGTGACTTGGCAATAGGATATAAAATGTACAAAAATGGCTTCTCACTATTTGCATTTAATCTTTCCTCTACGGACACCAACACTGACTTTGAACTTATTCGTAGTGGCACTACACAATTGTCTATGCGTTTTTCTGAGAAAACACCCGACAATGGTCTTCAACTTGTGATTTATGCGGAATACGATGGTCTTTACCAAATTGATCACTTTCGCAACGTTTTTAATGATCAACAGGCATAATGGTTCTTCCGAGTCGTGTTCCACTTGTCATCTTCATCTACTTCACATGTGGAATTCGAATCGAGGAGACCACTGTGTTGTCCGCCGCCGATATTGACACCATCGACAACACGTTGCGTCGACGTCGCATATTTACTTCACATCTGGGCCCCAACAATTTTCTCTTGGATCGTCCTCGCCAACTCTTCCACACGAATCACTGTCAGACTGACAGTGGAAGGTCGTCACAGTACATTGGGTGTGAGACCTGTCAAGGTTTGCCTTACGGTTAGTATCATTTATTTATCTTTTTTTCTCACATGAACAATAAACTTTCTTTAGGAGTACATGGCATGCCAACATGGCATCGACGTACGCGCAACACACCTGCCACTCATATCGGCCTCTAATGGAAATCTCCTTCCCCTAGAGCTTCTTACGGTGGAAATTTGAGTACTTCCTCGAACAGCATATTCTGTTTCAACAAACATGGCAATCTTTCCTTTGACTAACGTTGAATTAAACAATTTCATGGAAACTTGCTCTACAACATGTGCCTATTACCTTGGTAGTTTTCCCTGTGATACAAAACTTGTCTTGCCTGAACGCAGGCCTTTGTGTATTGTTTGGAATACAGGGGATTCTCAAAGTTCAGGAGAACATTGGGTTGCCGTATATGTAAGCATTACTAATTCTGTTGAATACTATGATTCTACAGCAAATAAACCCCCAGCACTACTGGCTGAATGGCTTGCGCAGTTTTATAATGTTCAGTATTTTCCTCATCGGGTTCAAAGTACGACTAGTGTGGTATGCGGTCACTACTGTCTATTCTTTCTTTATTTTCGTTGCCGTGGAAATAAAATGGCAAATATTGCAAAATATTTTAGCACACGTAATTACGTCATGAATGATGAAATAGTCATTCGCTGGTTTATGACTCACCTTAGCCAGTGTATAAAAGCACCTCTTTCCAAACAACAAATAATTGTTTCGTTTTGACACTATGACTGCTGGTGACCGTAAGGCAGCATCCCCTGCCCCAACACCTGCTGCAACTACTACAACCTTTGATTCTAAAGGCAAGACCGTTGTTGATACTATGTCTGTTCCTTCCGTTGAGACCAATAACGAAAAGAAGCCTTTTAACTGTGAAGATTGTGGAAATGTGTTCTCGACTGGTTTTAATTTGCGCCGCCACATTAAGCGTGTTCACAGTGGTGATGAAATTTATCAGCCGCGTCATACGCGTTACATTCGACCGGTTGGAACTATTCAACTTCTCACAGACGAGTCTGAAAATGTATATGTCCAGTTCCGCCCCTTTGATGATTGAGACATTTATTCTTTGAATATTTCAATCAGGTATTATGGCTCGTTCACACTCTTCTCTATCTTCATCTTCTTCATCATCCATTTCCACGCCGACTTCGCACAAAGATGATGTTTGTTAAAGAATTCCTTGATTTCTTTTTCCAATATATCTTAATTTTTTAGCATCGTGATCGAAAACGACGGTTTGATGCGACTACAAAGGATGAACCAAAGGCTAAGGTCTAATTTGTCTTGCTCTAACTATTTTACCTTTTGCTATTTTGCAGAAGAGCTTCAAGGAACTAGTTGACAACTATCATCCACCGTTAAACGTTAGTCGACAAGGTCATCTTCTTAGAAGCCACCGATTGATCGTCATTGCCGTTTGCAACGTTTGTGGCCGTCTTAACGATGCCTCAACTAACAATATGACAAAAATTCATCTATGCAACTCATGCATCGTAGCCAATCAGCGAATTCAGTCTGCCATATTTCATAACGTTACATTGAATAATGTGCATGAAAAGACATTGCTGGATGCCTTCTCTTCTTCCTCGAAAATGTAATGTTTTTTTGGCTGAAATAAAATTGTTTCACAGGTATGTACACTGTTGCACATGCACATGAAGAAGAAAAAAAGATGATGTATGTATGAAAGGTGTCAAAAGTTTGCAAGTAGAAGGACTCATGCAAAGATAAATCTAGTAGAGGTGATGGATACAGATTGAAATAGAGCCTTTGAAGAAGTACGTGTTAGTAGGAGGGAAGTGAGAGAAAAACATCCAAGAGGTGCTCTGTAGGCATCGCTGTAAATAAAATTGTTTCACTGTTGCACATAGATAAGATTTTTCTGTGAGAATTTTCTAAGAGTGAGGATTTTGTTTTTTCCTTTAAATCATTCAATTTTTTTCTAGAGAAATGAGATTTTTCTATAAGAGGAATAAAGTTGTTTCATATGTATGTGCACTGTTGCACATATACATGATGATGAACACACAAAAAAATGATTATTAATGAAGAAAATACAGCGAGGGAAAAAGAGTGACAAATAACGCTCTCTCGGCTGCCTTGAGAAGGAGAAGGAAATGGGGCAGAATTTGACAGTGTTCACAATCCGTACGTTTGTCGGTACTTCTGATATTATTCAATCAAAGTAATTCCAGGCAGTGTTTCGTGTCTCTCTCTCTCTCTCTCTCTCTCACTGTGTACTTCAATATCTGTGAAGATATGCTGACGTCTCGGCCGCATGGCCTAACGGATAGCACGTTTGACTAGTACGCGAAAGGTCCCCGGTTCGATTCCCGCCCGGAACACTGAAGTATTCTTAGTCCAGAGACTTAGAAAAATTTCGCTTGGACATTTCAACGGGGCACGTGGACTTAGAAAAATTCCGAGTTGCGATTTCAACGGGGCTCCTGGACTTAGAAAAATTCAAGAGCATTCTCTGGACTTAGACAAATTCATAGAAGAGAAATTTCAACGGGGAGTTCTGGACTTAGAAAAATTTCACTTGCCCGTCATTCTGGGCACACTCATCATTGCGCTGACCTCCTTTCATCTTGAGAAGAACCGTATCTTCCCTGCTGATTCTGAGGTTGGTAATTGCCATGATTTGACTGCCAAGGAGGGAGCGAGTTATTCGAGAATGAAGGGCGAAAAGCAGGGATGAAGGGGCGCGCATTCGCGTTCATAGCGCCACTGTTCACTCCATGCTCCTCGGGGGAGCTTGCCCAATTGCTCTCGCTGTTCAGAGCGGCTTCTCTCTTCTCCAGGTTCTCCAGCCTCAATGCCTCGCGCTTGAGTGCTTCGTAGTCAGTGGAGGAGTCCTCGTCCATCTTGGTCATCATCGCCCTCCTATACTGACTGCTCTCGATGCCGCTCAACAGACCGGACCTGCGCAGCATAGCTAGAACATCTTCCGTCGCGCCAGGGAAAGCCTTCTTGCTCAGCGACTCCAACTCGAGGCAAAAATCTGCATACGCCTTCCTTGCATTACCTTCCAGGAGAATCACCAGCTGCTGCAAGCACTGATCAACGGTCAGCAAGCGACCGTACTTCACCTTGAACTTCTCGACAAAGCAGCGGAAGTCTCCTTGACCAGTGAATGGAGGGAGAGAGTCCATTGCTAGCCCTGCTAGCATCTCTCGCATCAGCACTCTGATCCTCTCTCTGTCCTCCTTCATGTACTGCAGCAGCAACTCCATGCTTGTTGGCTGCGGCGAGGCCGAGTGATGCGAGCACTGGTGCTCTCCATACGCGTTCTCCCTCTGCTCGTGTCTGCTGAGCTCTTCCCTTCTTCTCCTCTCGTCTGCCCTTGCCACTCTCCATCTTGATGCCATCCTGCCGCGGTGCTTGCCGCCGTGACATCATCACGAGTCTCGTGCTGTGGCCGTTGCAGAGGAGGGGGCGGCATGAAGCGATCCGCCGGTGAGAGTCCCGGAGGAGGAGGGGGAAGAAGAGTACGCTCCGCGTTCTGCACTGTCTGCATTCTCTCCAACTCTGCTCGTAAGCTGGCGATCTCCCTCTCTTTCGCCTCCATGTCTGCCTTGTATTGCTCCTTCCATCTCTCTTCCTCTTCTCGGTTGAATTCGGCGGGTGGGTCTTCGTCGTCAAAGACCATCTTGCACTCGCTGGCAATCAGTAACACGCGCCCTTGCTGCTGACGTAATGCGCACTCGCGTCTCAGAGAAAGTCGCAGTTGATGACGAAACTCGTCCTAATCTCACTCGTTGTGTCGCTCGCTGTCTCTTCGGCAAGGCTCGGCCCCCATGTAACGACTTGCGGTCGTTAGCAAAATGAAAAATCGGCGATAACCTCCCCCTTATAAAGAGGTATCTCGACCCTTGAACCGCGCACTTAGTGACAAGGAACAAGGGCACCTCCGGAGATTAGGGAGGTTCCGCTTGAAAGCGGTTCTTCTTCTGCCAAGCACCAGCTCAGGGCAGGAATCCTTGGGCACTAAGCCTCAAGGTTACAGACGAAGAACGGCGAGTTCTTCCGATATGGACCCTTCTAGGTCCCAGCGGTTCGTACGCCGAGTGGAGACACGAGGCGACAACGACATGAGGCGACTTCTTTATCAGCACAGCAGTAACAAGGGAGCTAAAGGCTCCAACAGCGAGAAGGTTGAACAGCCGGGCTCCGGGAGAAACAAGAAAGCGGGAGGAGCAACCGGGGAGAGAGAGCCCCGCGGCCTAGCTGGCTGCTCTTTATAGTGCCCGCCAATCGGGCGGGAAACACAGGCGACAAACTACAAAATGAGCACTTGTCATATTCAAATAATAATAGTGCGGGTTACGGTATGAAGTGAGAGAGATGTCATCATGCTAAAATACGGTCCATCCTAGAGAGTGGGGTGCAATCCCACAACAGCTTATTTCTTTCAGATAATAAGTACTGATGAACTAGTTAACTAAGTTAAGCTACTTTCTGAAGTACTACTACTTTAGGGAGCTTAAGAGCTAAGAAGAGTTTTAAACTTTAGAGTTTCAGGTCAGTTAAGTTTAAGGAGTTAAAGAATAGAATATGAGTTTTTCTGCTGCAACCTTGAAGATTTTTGAAGACACGCAGTCACATCCCGTATTATCTACATTTTATGTACAGTTAATGTATTCATAAAAATATGATGAATTTGAAGAACATGAAACGAAATGTACAGTTGGAGGAAATAAATAAGTACAGGTTAAGAAGTTGTATTAGTTACATGACGTGAAGATAAATATGTACATAAAAATAAAACTTCAAATAAAGTTGTGAAAAAAACATTTGATCAATGCACGTAAAAAGGAAAAAAAAATTGCCGTTGTGCTAATTATTATACTGACACTTATGACATGCAATTTAAAAGGAGGGAAAACGAAAAAAATAAGAGTGAGTGAATGGGATAGAGAGAGATGTAATCGTTTTATGTTGTTTTATAGAAAGGAATTTTTCAGACTTAAAAAAAGTACAGTTGTTATACAGAGACATAAAAGAAATGTATAAATCAATAAGCAAAAACCAACGAAAAAAAACGTTTAATCAGTTCTTCAAAAAGGAGGAGAGTTGAAACGACAAAACTTCCTAAGCACGTTTCAACGGCGTGTAACGGAAGCAAAGACGGGCGGCTCGGCATCATTTTCGACAGCTTCAACTTTCGTGGCCTTCATAGAGATCATCTGGAGCTCTGTAATAGAATTGATTATAAATTATAAAAAGAATATGTAAAAATAACTTCACCGTCCAGTTTAAGCGAGCCGGTCACATGAATTTCTTGATTACGACTAGGAACAGACTCATGGGTGGTCACTTGGAGCTTAACGCGTTCGCCGTCACCAGCAACCAGCTGGATGACAGAACCGCCTCCAGATGATGACAACTTCCAAACGAATCCGGTGACTCCTGGAAAAATGCATTAAAAAAATTGAAATATGGATTTGCTCAGAAAAATTAAAGTGAGAAAACTTACTGTACAGAACACTGAGATCGGTGGCCAACCGGAGGTCAGCGATCGTCGACTGGATCACACGCTTGGACATGTGCTGACCGATGAAGACGGACTTGCAACCGAAAGAGACGGCATCGTACGGGTAGGTAGAAACTCTACCTCCGCTGTAGCGTGGCTCGTTCCAATTGACTGCACCATAAGTAAGAATCTAAAATTTAAAAAAGAATAATGTTATTAAAGTATTGTATGCAGTTCTAACGTCGTCCACTTGAATTGTCGAGACGATTCGAAGAAGGCTCTCGCGGAAGACAGACAAAGAAAACAGTTGTGCCATTAGTGTCGAAGAGGAGAATGTTCATGTAATTCGCACCCGCTTTTGAGACATCACGACGTACGTCGCGAACATTCATCGTGAAGAGCCTGAAGATGTAATAATAAAATGTTTATTATTAATAATAAAGTAATGTCCTTGAGATATCAATGAATAATTTGTTTACTCAGCAAAAGAAGGTTTGCGGTCGAGAGGAAGAGTTGAGGCTCCGACGATTTTGACATTCTGCAGTCCTGTTCCAATGGTGTCTCTGATGTTGATTCAGAGATCACAAATGCCGGCTTAGAATCGCCCCAGCTCGTCTTGACGTTTCTTCCGCTGATGGCCCCAGAAATCACCTGAAATATATAAATTTTATAAGATTATTTAAAAGAAAATGAGAAATGAGTACTGACACTGCCAATTTCACATTGCTTCAGAAAACGCATGTCGATTTCGTGTTCGCCATGATGAGAGAAACTTTTCTCTCGGAGAATAATCCGACGACCAGACCGTAGTGCCTGCGAAGATAAGAGTTTGCAGTGAATTTATTAATGAATTAATAGATCAGTTTTGAGGTAGTAATTTAATATTCTTATATAAGTAAGGGTAGCTAAATAACGACTGTTTGGATCAGTCCGTTCGCGAGTCTCATCAGAGAAGAAGGTCTTGACCAGAGACGATGAACTTGCACATTCTAATAAATAATGTAATATTAGATATATAAATATGAAAAAAAAAAAATTATATTTAACAATTATTCATAATCCTTGCGCATATAATTTGTTATAGATATGTGTACAAAGACTAACTCTCCGATGGTACCATATGAGAAGTCGTCAGAATGTCGAGGCCCAATTCAAAGTCATCGCTGGTGCGCGTTCAGGAAACACCTCCCATTCCGTTGATTCTGTATGGAATGAAAACGTAAAATCCAAGAATATTAAATAAAATATTAACCAAGAAATTAGAATACATCTAGTGAGACACACCGTCGGTGAATAGAACGACGTGAAGAATTCGAGGTGCCCGACGTCGACAGCACCTCAGATGATCCGTTGTTGTTTTCTGTAGATGAACAAAATTTAAACGTGTGTGCATGAAAAGGAATAGAAAAACTGAACAGAAGGGAATTTTTTTAAAGTAACATAAAAAATGATACCAGCGACTGTTGAGGAGGTCGCATGATTACCATCGGAATCGGTCGCAGAAGAGAGAAGATCGGAAATATTCGCGGTGAGCGGATCTTCTTGTCTTGAAGAGGATGTGTCATCACTCTTAGCGGGCGATGGCGAACGAGACATCTTAATCTAAACGGTTCTGAAGTAATAATAAGCACATGAAAGCAGTTGCATATGAGAATATGAGAATAAAAATACTAATGAAAAAGAATACAAATGTTAATAGGAAAGAATTCTTAAACCGAAATGAGCATAAATTTTCTATGAAGAATTTGAAAGTAAAACTTTAAAAAGAAAACCAAATAATTGGAGATACCTTCGAGCAGTTGATAAAAATGCGACCGGGCGTCTTATTTCAGGAAGAATGAATGGTCGGTTTGTTTTGCTTGAAAGTAACTTGCAAAATAGCGCTGCATAGGAGAGAGCAATTATGGATGGTCAAGGAAATAGCGCAGAGCAGAGAAAAAAAGATGTGGCCTCTCACTTCTCGCCTCTTCACCGCATTAGCAGTCGGCTGAACGCCATAACATTTTTGGCATTAAGAAAAAGGCTGTCCATTTTGGGGGACACAGATAGAGAGGGACGGAAAGAGTGAGAATTTGTATGTGATTTATATTTTTTTTTAAATTTTCTGTCAATTTAGGGTTTTCACTTTAGTGTCTGTTTATACTATATTCATATGTAATAAATGCTTTCGATAAAATCATAGTATTTATTGAGCAGCAAATATGTACATATGAAAAGAGAATGAGCATCGATGTATAATGATAAATATTGAAAATATCAGAAATCTCATAAGAGAAAATGAACAGAGAGAGAGAGAGAGAGAGAGAGAGAGAGAGAGAGAGAAAGAGAAAGAGACAGAGAATGGAGGATTCAACGAATAAGTGCGATTGAAATTCAAGGGAGAGAGAGACAAACGGTTGACAATTCTGCACAGTTTATAATGTGTACAATGGAAACTCCGGCAGATATAGGATTCTTTATCAAAAGGGGCTATATAGAAAAAAAATTTCACAGGCTGTTGGCGTGATTAAACCCTGCTTCTTGCAGTGGAGGCTGGCTGTTGGGGTTGCCAGCGGGGATTTGTACGGAGCAAATCTCTTCGTCCCCCGTTAGCCGTACTGTTCTGTGTGTGTTTCCGCCATGCATAGTCCTAGTACTCGGGGTTACTATGTAATAACAATTTTTGTAAATAATATCTTGATAAAGTTATTGTTTTATTTCCATTTTTAATTTCAGATACAGAATTATAATATCTATATTATTTCCTTAGAGGTCATGCTGAAGTTTGCAAAGTACGTCCTCATATAATAATCTTTCTACACGAGAATGAAGCATATTCTCCGGTAGTGCTGTTCAGTCGTATCTCATTTACTCACACAATCTGCATCCGGTTATTGTTACTGGTTTCTATTATCATTACTACGATGTTAGTTACTTTTAATTATGTATTGAAAAGTGGACATCATCTAAAATTTTAGACTTTATCCAAAAGCAATGTGAATTCACCAAACGAACAATGTAAAGTGAAAGAAACAACAGAGAAGCAATCAAGAAAACTGAAAGTAAGCGACAACAAGCAATTTAGTTTTAATTTATAATCGAACACGAAGTATGCATTTGAAAAACTATTATGAACAAAAAGTATGAATGTATGATCAAGTAACATGGATGTAGGAAAGTGGAATATTGAATGAGTATGAGAGAGAGAGAGCTGGACTAAATAAACTAAATTACGTGAAATTGAAAGCCATGAACTTATGAAATACAAATTAATCAACTTTGAAATATAAATAGATGAAAGAAGAAAGCGAGATAAAGCAAGCAGCTATTGATTAACAACCGAACACATTGTTTGCAAATGAAATATTGTGAACACAAAAGCGAGAATGATATGATATAATAACATGGATCACAGAATGTAGAATAGGGAATGACTAACATAACAGAAAGAGATAAGGAGAGAGAGAGAGCGAGAGAGAGAGAGAGAGAGAGAGAGAGAGGGAGAGAGAAAGTCATAATTGTGGCGTGAACTTGACAGTGCGTAATTGTAAAGTACAGAAATGCAACATTGTAAATATACATGGATGAAATCACTCCTATTTGAAAGATATTGCATAGATAAAACTTCTCCTAAGATGTTGAATAGTTAAAATGTCTCCCAAAGCATAGTTACTCGATGCGCTCATAGAACATATTGCAAAGGCCAGGGAGTCGCAGAGGGAGGGCATCGATGAACTGTGCAGGGCTGGCATCGTCGTGTAGCCACCATCCCTGTTCATCGTCTCTTGTGAACGCCACGAAGTGCCCGCCGCCAGTGTTTGCATGGCCATGGAAGATATGCCGCGCGGCAGCCACCATTCGCCACTTGGAGCCTGTGAAATAAATGCAATGCAAAAATTTTCCGAAATATTTTGTTATCAAAGAATAGTCATTATTAAAATATTTAAGAAAAATAATGAGGTAAAAATGTATATTTAGAATACCTCCGACGATCAATCAGTCAACAACAGCAGGATCTCGAAATCGGAGATCATAGGGGCGGGGGTTCATGGGGTCGTGGTCGTAATTGGCGACCTCGAAGAACATGTATCTGCCCAGGCGGCGTCGTCACTCTCCTTTGACTTCATGGGACACGTGGGATTCCTGCATGTGCACTGCACGTCTGGATTAGTGCAGTCGAACGCTGCTGCCGGATCAATGATCTCGCCGACTCCTTCGTAAATGGAGTGCGTCGTCATGGAGTTCACCTGAGAACAATACGAAAATAAATTACAAAATACAACAATCAGAAACGTAACATCTATAAAATGAATAAAGAAATAAATATGTACGGTATGCTCCTGGCAGTAGACGCAGGTGTTGGTTGTATGCTGCTGGACGGTGAAGAACTGTTCAACTGAATCCGGAGCGATCTTCTGGATAAAACATGTGATGAATTCGTTAACGTCCTTCTGATCTTCGATTGCATTGCCACCATCGTACTGCGCTTGCGTGATTTTGTTCATCTTCAGCTTGTCTGCTCTGGTCGTGAAATCGTCGAACACACTGCCGAGCTCTGTCCGCACAGTAATAGTAGATCTCCCTTGCGATGTCGTATAATCGGCGCAGACACTGCACTCCTGCATTCATGAAGCAGTTGGAGCCAGGATTCTGCAGGCGAAGGTGCTTCAGCTCGTTGGAATTCGATGTATTGCGAGAGAAACGGCTGATGAGGCTCCGTTGTGATGTAAAGGTCGGCATGCGTGAAGCCACATGAGAGGAAGTTGAAGTCGACGGCAGCTGAGAAGACGATGCAGGCTGCTGGCTCGCCTGATTGACTAAAATGAAGATAAAAAATGTTAATTGTATAAAGACATTTAATATAAAAAAGTAAATGTAATTGCATGTTTACCTGCAACAGTGACATCTTCGATGATTGATTCGTTGTTACTTGTCGATCGCAATTCTGGTGCCGGAGGAGGAATGACCACGATTTCTTGTTCTTATTCTTCAAACGAAATCTGTAAAACAGCTAATCTTTATATTTAAAATGTTTGAATGGATGTTATAAAAATTATAAGGTTATATATGAAGATATAAAAGGCCAATAAAAAAAGTGTTACCGATGAAACATTGACGTATGGCGACTGCTCCTCTTCTCTTTCCTCAATTGGCACAGTTACGAGGATGCGCTCTCCAGAAATGGTTGGTAGATGCTGGAAAGGATAAGATAAAGTTGAGTTGATATGAAAGAAACTATGAACAATGAATTATGAGTAAAATTTTGCGCAATCAAATATGAAAAACGAACAGTTAGAGAAATCGGATCGAAAGGCTCAAGGATGGAGTGCTCGACTTTGTTGACTGGGCGCACAACTCGAAGAACGCTGTTATCGTTCTCGTCAACCAGCCAGTGCGCTTGTCATAGGTGTACAGTCGCACATTCTTGCCGCTGGTGCAACGCGACATGGCCACGTAGAGTTGTCCGTGGGCAAAGACATTGTTGTGGAGGATGATTCCCACTCGCTCAAATGTCTGCCCCTGACTCTAGAACAACAGAAGGAAGAATTATGTATATAAAAATAATGACTTAATAATTACAAACGCTGAATAAAAAATGAGCAGTATTTAACTATGTACCTTATTGATGGTCATGGCGTAGGCGAGTCGCAGAGGAAACTGAAAGCGCGTATAGTCCTGCCTATCCTTCTTGATGTGCGCAGGAGAAAGGAGACATTTTGGGATGAAAGTATCCTCTCCACAAAGGCTGTGGAGATCAGAGTACAGCGGATGAAGTGCGGTCTCATCTCCGTGACAATCATGCGCGTTCCGTTGCAGAGACCCCTGGCGACGTTCAGATTTCGCAGCAAGATGACAATCGCTCCATTCTGCAAATCGAAAATAAAAAAAGATGTATTAAAAAATTTCATATAAAGTTAAGTTTTGATAAGAGCAAGGGAATTTTTTTATTAAATGAAATGCAACCTTGAGCGCGAGGTGATACGGTGGCATTCCGGACTCTCATCTGCTCGGCGAAGTACTCCGGGGGCGCCTGCATGCCAACCGATTCGATTGGAGTGTCGACTGCTGCGTAGACCTTCTTGAATCCCGGCACGCCTTCCAGCACCTAATAATGAATACAAAATTGTGAATAAAATATAAAATGAAAATATTATTTAATAAATTAAACAAGAAATAATATATATATATATATATATACATATGTGTGTAAAAACCTTCTTATTCATCTCGTGCGTATCGCGGTTGAGGCTTGCAAGTAGACAGCTCTTCTTGAGAGACTCGATGTTCGTGAGCTGATCGCCGCCATAGATGTGGGCGATAACTTCCTCAGGAGTCTTGCACGGAATCTCGCTCTGGCTGGCTATCCAATGCTGGCTCGGGTGCTCTTACAGTCGCCATCATATCCATTTCCAATACGCTCGAGAAGGGCGGAATAGGCCGGATCGCCGCTTGCTCGCATGTTCCGTGTCAAATAGAGAGTCTTAAAGGATACCGTTTAAAAAAAAACCGAAATTCGTACCTCAAACAAAAGTCAATACAAATTTAAGCTTTGTCACCTTGAAATGTTTCCAGAGAGGGCGACTTCTTCAGGGTGAGGTTGACGGCACCCACTGTTGATCGGCCGGCGTCGACGGGCAGAAGCTGCTTCCAGTCGCCACCTGAAATTTGAAATATGTATTTGTAAGAACTCGCTTAATTAGAAAGGAAAAAATATAGTATGCATACCGAGCAGCATCAGCTTGCCACCAAAGGGCACATCGGAGCGCATGATGTCACGGAGAAGACGATCAATGGCGCTGAACATGTTGATGTCACTCATTGTCGCCTCGTCGTAAGATCCTCCTTGAACATGTCCCACAACTCTCTCGGATCGGTGACATCTCCGAAGAGTAGGATGGTTGCGAACATCCGTCTCAGCTGCTTGGGCATTCGAACCTAAAATATTTGTTAAAATTATATTTTTGAAGAGAAATTTTTTTTATTAATAAAAAAATTTAAGAAAACTGACACCAGCAGCATCAGAGAGTGCAAGTTGATACTCTGCCTGGTTGTTCATCAGACCCAGAGCACGAGCGGCATCTTCGTATGTGTCGTGAACAATCGGCAAAAGCGGCGGCTGAGTCACCGTGCGGAGTTCTTCGAACGATGTGATGCCGCGCCGGTTCATTGCAAGAAGTCGAATGGCGTAGGTGTCCAGGAAGCGAACGTTGACCGGGCGGACACGGACGACAAGGCGAGCGACTTCACGCTTCTTGCGAATCCTCTCAACTGCACCGTTCGTCTTCTTCAACATGTAGTGCTTCGGAATCTCGTTGTACGTGTATTCGTTGGCTCGCACGTCGACTTGGTTCAGCTCGAACCAAGCCGTAAGCGCGCTCATTGGCTTGCCCGAACACGCCTTCTCAGCTGCCTGGACAATCTGAAAGAAAAAAAAAAAAATTAAAATAGATATAACAAAGGTTCATGGTTTTCGATAATCCATGTAAAATTAACAAAAGAGGAAAAATATTGCAAAAAAAATACGATACCCCGTTCTTCCTGAAGCAGACAAGCTCAGCGTTTCTCGTTGTGAACTCCGATCGTTTCTACGGTGTGGCTCATCTTGGAGAGATAGTAGCCTTGAATCTTCCAGGCCGCTTCATTTGGAGTCATCTGCTCGAGGATGATGGCTTCATCGTACGCTGTGAAGCACTTCTTGCTCTTCTCGTCGTATGTCAAGCCGCGCTGGAATTAATATTCATAAATTTAATGACAAAAAATAGTCATTGTAAAAAAAAATAGTCACTGTATATGCAAAAATATATACATATCTGCAAAAGTAATAAAAAATAAAGGAAATTAATACCTTCGCAAGTTCTTCCATGACTCTCTCCACGATCCGCTTCGCAACTCTTCCATTCTTCGGCATTCCAGAAGGAAGAACGGCGGGGCCAGAGACAGTTCCTTGCTGGGCGATTCCTCGCTCTTCGCCTGTCGCCATCTCGGAGTTCTCGATAAATTCCAGGAGCGCGCGGGTCAAATCCCTAAAAAGATAAAACGTTAAAATTTAAACTTATAAGATGAGATATTCAACCTTGTAGAGATACTTGAAGAGATATTTGACCACTTCCACCTCCGAGACACATTCCACATTGATGTGACACTCGAAGAGGTTGAGAAGACGTTTATTGTGTGCAACGACATAACGGTTGTTAGCAGAGCCCTGCAGGAGGAAGAAGAAATAATAAAAATTAAAAAAAAAAATTAAATTTATTGCAACGTTAAAATGATTATATAAATTACATCAAGGATGAGGTCGCCCTAGGTATTCTTCATGACGAAGTGACGTCCATCCCTTGGTCGTGCATACACAGCGCTGCCGTCTTCGCTAAAATAAATGGCAGAATGAAATAAGATAGAATGGGAAAACAAAAATAAAAAAATTGAAAATGGAAAATACCAAATCGTAGTGTAGATAATAGGAAATCAGAAAGAAAAAAAATAATAGAAAATGGAAAATACCAAATCGTAGTATAGTCGGCAAAGTCATACGGGAACATCTTCGTGCACCTGGCAAACTGTCTGCCACTGAATTTCGGCGGCCGTTTATTGCAGTACGATTGCTTGTCTCCTGCAATAAAGAAAATAAAAAGTGATGTAAAAATGCAAATAAATTGAAGTGAAAGCACACCTTCACAGGGCTTGTGGAACATGAAGTTCCGGACGTTCTCATTGTAGCGCATCTTGGAACTGTAGTGAGGGTCGTCCTTTTTCGGAATTTCGGGGATACAAGCAGAAATGTAGTTATCGATTTTGGCGGGCGTGTTCAGCATGTGGTCCTTCTATAAGGATGCACAAAATAAAATCAGGAAAGAGAAATAAAAATAAAAGAAACCAACGTCGTGATGAGGATGTGCGCATGAGGCATGCCCCGTTTCTGGAACTCGATGGAGAGACAGTAGCCGACAACTGGACCGAAGAGTTGACGGTCAACGATCTCCTTCAACAGCTCCTCCAGCTTTCTCTTGAAGACGTCGTTCACGAGGAATGGGTTGCTCGTCCAAGTTGTTCCCTTCGCCAAGTTTGACGTGATCTCCTCCCACTTGTTGTTACCGGTGAATGTTATAAACAGGTCCGGCTTTCCAACCTGCAGAACAGTTAAATAGAATAATTTTTAATATTTTTTGAATGATTATATTTTAATTTTTTTAATAACCGTGTGATCATTGCCATTGCGTCCTCGAACTTGCAGCGGTAGTACGCGGGCGATCCAGGCATGCTCTCAGGCAAGCGGAAGTTGAAGCCGAGTTGAGCATTCTAAACAATACATTTTTAATAATGAAAATTCGAAAATTATACAAATCTGAAGGCAAAACTAAGACACGAGCCTGTTTCTCCGCCAGGATCTGTCGATATCGGAACTGAAGTGTGTGCGCATCGGTACCGCAGAATTCAAGAAGATGCTGGCGTGCATTCTCATGCCTCTGCAAATCCAGCCGAATCGCTTGATTAACGACGAAAAGCTGGCCGAGACGTTCAGATTGGCAAATCTGAAGAAAAGGAAAAAGTAGGTTAATAAAGTCATGTGTAATAGAAAGGGTCATCTAACGGGAGAATTGGCCTTATCCCTCGTTTGCATATGATAGAGATCGTAGCAACGACGGGAGACATTCTCTTGCTTTTTTCCCGGTCGAGCAAACAGCGCCATCCTCATCGCAACGTTCTAAATATGAATGCGTTAAAAACAGATCTCTTGTTATATGTTGAATAAATTTAAGAATTGTACGAACCAGCTTGCTCTCCACTCGTTCCGACATCTTGATGGTAGTCGTTAAAGGAAGGAACTGAAAAAAAGTTTTTGAAATCATGATTTGAAAAAAAAAATATTTTTGAACTATACCTGCAACAGTAGGAACCTCCCGAATGATAGGTGCAGTCGAAGGGACATCTAAAGAAGTCAAAAAATTAGTTGACCAAATGCATTTAGAATAAAATACCGTTGTCAGCGATGCGCTGATAGACGTGATCTATGATAGCGCCGAGATCATCGAAGACGCAATCGGGATTTCTCGGACCGAGTTCATTAGTACCGCAGTAGTGATCGCTGTAGGAATCGATTCGTCTGATGGTCGAACCTAAAATCTTTTTATGTTAAATAAATAATGTGATTTTTATTATATATATAAAAATTATTTAATCTTAAGTAAAAAAGACAACTAACGAATGCGTGCAGCGAGCTCGATATATCTCTGGAGGTCGGCGTCAGATGGCATAACCAAAGGGTAGCTCCAGATGCCATCTCCTCGGTTACGAACTCCGATAGCAGCCAACTCGTCAACGAGCTCAGAAGCCATTGTGCGAATTTGCATCTCATCAGCATCCATCAAGTCATCCATATCTGATGAATGAGGAAAGCAAATTGGAGTTAAAAAAGAGAGCAATAAATGAAATGAATGAACTGAAAGAAATGAACATACTCATTTGATCGTCATCATCGTCAATGAGAAGGCTTTGAAGAGGAGGTCGTGACATGTCGCTTGCTTCATTGTCATCGACGTTGACATCTTCTTCGATTTCCTCGACAGTCTCTTGTTGCACCACATGTTGTTCTTCCTCAGGAACGTCTTCTTCTGGATCCTCCTCCTCCACATCTTACTGCTGCTGATATGGAGCGTACTTGTGCTCACCATAGCGAAAGCCATCTTGGCCGAGCGGGAAGAGAAGTGGAAAGAAGAGAGGTTCAACGAGTGGATTCCAGAACGCCAAGAAGTGAGGGTCGCCCTTGTAAACTGCGTTGACGTAGATGCCAGAGCGAAGGGGCGCGCCGGACTGAGTCGTTTGGTAGAGCATGTTACTCGCCACTACCAATTCTTCTGGCTGTCGAAGAGTACCAGGGTGCGGCGCATCAACTCGTTGCAGTGCCTCGACCTCAGGCTAAAATCCATAAAAATTAATTTCTTTAATGAATAAAAAAGAGGATGTAATTTTTAAAAAAAAGAAAAAAAAAATCATAATAAATAACAACCTGAGAGAACGAATGCAGCTTAATGAGGAGATCGCGATGCTGTTCACGTGGAGTGTCGTTGAGGATGTCATTCATCTTCTTCTTAACTGGCGGCTGAGAACGTTGTGCTCGTAGAACATCTTCGAGAGCATTAAGAGAATCTAAAGGAAAGGAAAATGAACAAATGAGACGCAGGAAACTTATCTAAAGGAAAGGAAAATGAACAAATGACTCAGAAACTTATAAAGGATAGATTATGACAGAAAAGAACCTCTCTGCTCAAAGAGCTGCCAACTCGCGTTTCCGCTCGATATGCGGCAGCCTCATCAGGAGAGTAGGCATAAAGTTGGCCAAACATGGGAACGTTTATCAGCGGCATCAGTGCGAAGAACGGAGCTCACTTGGTACTGGATCGTTCCCTCGATTTTCATGATCTGAAGGAAAAAGTGAGATGTAAAATATAATAAAAAAGTAATACATAAAAAAGTAAATATAATACTAAAATAATAGATTAACCTGCTCTCCTTGTGGAACAGCGACTCCTTGATAAACGAGGCATGACATCGCGAATCCAGTGTTGTACCTGACGATGTCCTTCTTGAATTGTTTTGAAAGTGGGTGTGCTCCAGTGATGAGATCGCGAAGTGGTTGAGGAAATGGAGACCAGCTTGGCAGGCGAACCTTAAATGCAAAGATAATATACAGATTGAAAGGAAAAGATTATATTAAACTGTTTACCTTGCCACCAAGACAGCAGTTGAATGTGAAAGTGAGAGCTCCACAAAAATCACACTTCTTCTGAGCGCCAAGATGAAAGCGACGTGGATAATCCACCAAGGGATCATCGGAGTCAACTGGTAGCTCGCCAGAGAGATCTCCGAGGCGGCGGCGCGGATCGTGACGAGCTTGATACTTGTTACGTTTGTCTTGTTCGCGGCGAGCAGCCTGCTGCTCCGGAGTGAGAGCGGCGAATCGTCCTTCTTCCAGACGAGCGTGTCTTTCTTGACTTGAGGGTGTATGTTGAAATTGCCTCAGGTATTCCTTCCTGTTTTCTAAAATCGGGAATATTATAAAGGAAACTGTTTATCATTCATAAGATACCATGAATAATTAAGAAATAAATGGATGAATAAAAAATGGAAACCTGCAGGCGAGGAAAGCTGTTGAGAGAGAGAAGCAGCAGACTCAATCGCACGATTCACAGTATCCTCGAAGTCCATATCGACAACTAAATCTAAAAGAGAGCTTTTAAATAAAAAATGAAATATATGTAAAACACAAGAAAAACACTACCCATCGTTATCAGACTCCAACGTGAGAGCAGACAGATGAGCAGAAAGAGCAGCATACATAGAAGAAACTTGTGCGGCATCGATGTCAACGCTGTCAGCTCGAAGGTATTCGACGAACAACGCATGAGAAATGGGACGTGGCGTTCGTCAAGATAAGAGATGTCAGCTCAGAATGATCGCGCACGTAAGGCGACGTTGCCGTTGCACAAGCGATGAGGACTGTCCTTCTTGTGTCAATATCGAGGTCTTGCCCGAGATAAGGAAGAGCCTGAATACAGGAGGAATGAATAAGGAAATGTTAAATGAGTAATGAAAAATAATGAGCATGTTTAAAATACGAACCACAACTTTGGCATTGAGATGAGTAATGGCCTTGAAGACAGCCATATACGCGCGACTTAAGGGATCGCCATCAGTGCATAGATCGCCAGAAGCGCCAGTCGGGATGACGACGTGAATACGTCCCTTCCTCGCATTGTTGTCGCGACGCTTGTGAGTCCATATGAGATCTTGATCTAAAAAGAATGTAAAAGAATAACTCATAAAAGAGCGGTAGAAAATAAATCATATCTGTATGCATACAAGAAAAAGAATAATATATATATATGTATATATATTAATGAAAGTTGAAAAATAGAACTAACATAGCCAGTCCTTGCCACTGGGCTTCTTAGAAGATGGCACGACCACGTAGTCACAAACCACCTGATCGCCGGAAGTGCTGGTCGATCGAATCTTGAAGGAAGATGCCGGCGGAGGAATGTGCTTTCCACGACTCCACAATCTCTTCACAGGTGTCTTCCCAGCAGAACGGCCGGATGCATCCGAGAGAAATTGCTCGCTTCTCGTGCTGCCAATGCTCCCGCCGCTGGCAACACTGGAACTTCGGCTCCTTCTCTGCCGAGGCGGCACGACCAGGAGGCTCTCCATGAATTGTCGAATGTCTAAAAGTGCGTAGTATTACGAATATTTTGTTCGTATATGAAGAACAAACTAACTTGATGAAATATCGTCAGACATCGGAATAGGGGCATCGTGTTCAGAAGGAGACACAGAATCAGGAGTTGGAATGAATAGTGGAGGAAGGCGCACCGCTTTTGTTCTGCCAGACACAGTTCGCTTGACGGACACTCTCTTGCTTGACTCTCTCTTGAAGTTCGGTCCGGGTTCCACGTCACTCACTTCAACGTTCACAGAAGCGTCAACTGGAAAAAGAAAACAAATGCTTCTGAAGTGCATTAGCAAATAGAAATTAAATGTAATCAATATGTACATGATGATATAAATATGAAGTAAACGAAATAAATTCAAACGAAATCATGTAAATAATCATAGTAAGAAAATTAGAAACCTGGTACATCGGAGACTGCTGCTGGTTCTGGTACATAGTCATGATCAAAAAGTCGACGCTTCACTGGCCCCGCACAGTGGGGAAGAGTGGTCGTTTGAGCAGGCACAGATGTCGACGATAGATCTATAATTATGAGATGTAATAAAAAAATATCTCTCTCGGAAAAAAATCAAACCATCTGAAGAGTTGCTGATAGAATCTGAAGAATATGCGACAACCTCTGCTTCTTCAGAAGGGACAGTAGAAGTGGATGGTGTGGTTCCAAAGCTGAAAGAAAAAGGAAAGTCTAATAAAAAATAAATACTATAACAAAATAAAGAAAAAGAATTAATTAAAATAGCAAAATGAAACCTAAAATGAAAGAACAGATATGAATACGTACACCATGTTCGCTGTAAAGCGAATGTTCCTCACTACATCCGCCAAGAAGTTGTCCTTCGCCTGCTTAGGGAAGCGGACGAAGCGATCACACAACTGCTTTCGACACTTCAATGCCTCTGCATTATTCTTGAGTATGAGGAAGTCCTTGTTGAGCAGAATCGTCTTCATTAGTTCGAGATCTCGTGAAGTGAATGCAGCGAAGGTGATTTTATCGAACTGAAAGTAACAATGGTTTTCAATGAATAAGCCATATGTGAATTTTCTTTTATAAGCAATATTTAATATTATTTATGGTAAGAAAGAATGTACTAACGCATGAGAAGTTGAAGAAATGAAGAGCGGTGAGAATGCCTTGAAGAGCGATTCGCATTCCACCTCAGCTGGCACATGGAAAATGCCGATTCCAAGGAACGGGAATACCTAAATAAATATAAGGTAATAGCGAGCAAGTAAATATAATAGGAGTGAAATAATGCACAGACCAGTGATCGCCATCCATGCTTGCGAGCTTTTCGAAGAGACCTGAAGTACACGGCGAAAAGTTGGAAATGCTGTTCTTCCGTAAGCAATGTCGAATCTGCATTTCCTGAGCAGTTTGGAGCGACGGCGTGGATGATTCCTAAACAGTAAACGTAAGGAGATGCATGATGGCAAAAGTGCATTCAGATTTAATGAGTAGCTGAAAAGTAACCTTTGCAAGGAAGTCCGTAGGCCGCCGTGCGCACGACATCACCCGGTCTCAGCTCGAGGCGGTTGTAGCCGACTTTTCTGCAAAACATCGCCTTCCTCATTGCCAGCTCATCATCGAGAGCAGAAGGAAGGGGTTGGTTGGCAAGGCGAGCAATTTTTCTTCGAATCGCGCCATTCACTCCGCTACCTAAAAGGATGGGAAATCATAGTGAATAGAATTAAACTAGATAATAAGAAGGTTAACAGAAATAATAAGAAAATAATACCTCCACCGAGCTGAGCATTGGCCGCGTTGACGATGACATCATGGTCGGTGACGTCTTCAATAGGACACTGAGTGACCTTGATAATCTGGTGGCGAGAAGACATCGTAGAAATAACACTTGAAGAAGGAGAAATGAGATAGCTGAAAAGATAAAGAAAATGATGGAGAGACAGAGCGAGAGTGAAAGAGAAAAAATAGGAGGTAGAGAAAGAAATAAATAGAATGAGATGGAGAGACGGAAAGGATAAAAATGAAATGTATAATGTGAATAAAATATATAAAAAGAAATGTGCAGGAAGCGAGAAGCATACTGCGAGTTGAAAGAATGAATATATATATATATATATATATAGAGAGAGAGAGAGAGAGAGAAAAGGGGACGGTCCATCATAGAGAGTGGGGTGCAATCCCACAACAGCCTATTTCTTTCAGATAATAAGTACTGATGAACTCGAACTCGCAATCAACAGAATAACAATAATTAGTGTTAAAAGGAGGGTGGTCAATAGTTGCCCCTTCCATAGCGGGGCAGAGAAGAAATGAAACTGTCGACTGCTTGGAAAAACAAGGTGGCAAGGGTTTGGAGCTCGGAAAGCATGGTGACGAGATTAAAAACAGAATTTTTACGTTAAAAATTTGGGTGGAGCCTGAAAAGCCGCCGGAATCATGGTGTGTACGTAAAATAGACGGCACCTTTTTAACCATGATTGTATTCTATACCCACGTCGGTCACTACTCTTATAGCTAGATAAACGGGGAAAGCGATCGGATCTTATTTGATGTCTCACAATAGCCCTCGGGCACTGGGGGCTTTATAGCAAGGGAATGGCTCGAGCGCGGGCCATAAAGAAGAAACTGCAAAATAGATGGGAGGAGAGAGAGCGAAAGAGAGAGGAAAGCGGATGATAGGACAAGAGGATAATGAGCAATGTAGAGATATTAATGGTGGTAAAGGATCGAGAGAGGGGAGAGAGAGAGAGCGAGAGAGAGAGAGAGAGAGAGAGAGAACAGGGGGAATTGAGAGAGAGAACTGGGACCGGTGAGTGAGGGAGGGTGGTGGGAGGCGGATAACGGGCTCGGAATGAATAGGAACAAGAGAGAGAAAGGATAGTAAACGACCCGCCTATCTCCTTCCACAAAGCACTTCCAAATCAGCTTGTCTACGTGAGTTTCAGCAAGAATTGTGCGATTCAGCAATATACAACTAGTGGCGCTCTCCCAGTCACCGTGCTGGCCTTCTCTCTTTCTTCTCCCCTTTTTGCTGCAGCTGCCCCTTTTTCTGGCCTCATTCTCCCCTTCTCTTTCTCTATCACTCTTCTCTCGCTTTCTCTCTCTCCCTCTCTCTCCACTATCTACCCTCTCTTTTTCTCTATCACTCTTCTCTCTCTCTTTCTCTTCTCTCTCTCTCTCTCGTCTCTCTCTCTCTCTCTCTCTCTCTGTTTTTCTCTCTCAAATGATTCTGGCTCAATAGAACTTTCACTTCTCTTTATCTTTCATATCTTTTCAGTCTGCTCTCTTCCTGTCGATCTTGTCACCACCTTTTTATCATTGAACATCTGATTTCATGGCCCCCTCAAGGCAGAAGTGCGTTCATGCGTTTCTCTCACTTTTCCTTCCATTCCACAGAGTAGCCAAAGGAAATGTTAAACTACAGAATTGCAGAGAAAGGACAGCTCAAGTAGATACAACGAGACAGGGATTCGGATAAAGTCTGCTGTAAGAAGAGAGAGGAAAGAGAGAGAGACAGAGAGACAGAGAAACAGAGAGAGATACAGAGAGAGACTGAGAGAGAAAAGAGAAAGAGAGAAAGAAAGATAGAGAGCGAAAGATGGAGAGAAAAATGCAGAGCGAGACCGCTGAGGCGCGACGCTAAGAAATGAGGCCGTACACGCGGTTCCTCCAGTTTTTTTCTGCCTTGCTACTCTCTCCGCTTCATACTCTCTCAAATAAGATACTCTCCTGGAAACCTCTCTCTCAGTCTCTCTCTCTCTCTCTCTATCTTTTCTCCTCTTTCTCTCTCTCTCTCCCTTTCTCCTCTCTCTCTCTCTCTCTTTTCTCCTCTCTCTCTCTCTCTCTCCTTTGCTCACAACTCGTCCTCGGTTGGCTTTAACCAAGAGATCACTGGTTCGCATGCTGCTAGTCTCATTCTGATAACGGGTGGAACGACGTCCTTTTAAAGAATGCAGGAATGCTCGATTCAGTCTTGTCAAATGGCCATCAAATAGTCGTCACATGACAGAATTAGGTACCCAAACTACCGATGCCAATTCCGTGTCACTTTCCATAGGAGATAGCTATAGTATTCCGTATTTCACGGTCTTCTTAGCTCTCTTAATAATAGCAACGAACCGAATTTACCTGGCGCCAAAAGTCCCTACCGTAATCCCAAGTTTACATTTTCCCTTTGGGACCTCCCCTGCCCTCGCCACTTACGTAATGTCGTCGGATGCCATGGCTGCTGAGTGACGGAGGGGTCGAGGCCGG
>CALZFC010000023.1:0-38913 GCA_945643635.1 Allodiplogaster sudhausi | reverse complement strand
CCGAATACCTACACTCTCTTTCTCTGCACTCTCTCCCCCACCTCTATCTCTCTCTCTCTCTTTTCTGCACTCTCTTCCCACCTCTATTCTCTCTCTCTCTCTTCATTCCTTCTTCTTGCTTGCTATTGCTTCCATCGTCCAAACTCTTCCGTGCTCCTCTGTACACACGCGCAGCGATGGAATCGCCACACGAGCTGATGGCCTGGTTGATGCAGAAGGTGAGGTATAGAGAGAGAGAAGAAAAGAAGAAATAGAAAAAGAGTGATAGTAAGAGAGAGAGAGAGAGAGAGGAAAGCAGAGAGCGAGAGAGAGCGAGAGAGAGAGAGAGAGAGAGAGAGAGAGAGAGAGAGCAAGACATAGAGAATAGACACAGAGAAAGAGAGATGGAAGGGAATTTAAACAAGAAAATAGGCAAATGAACCTCAGGCAAAGTAAATCAGAATCTGCTCGATGTTGCCTCGCTGTTCCACACTTCATTTATGTTGTGAAAAAGCTTTATTTTAGAGCACTTAATCTACATATCTTCTAAATTCTTATTTATTATTAAAAGTTATGGATATTTGGCGGTTGACGCTATGTCATACACGTTTCTCAATGAAACAAACGAAGCAGATCTCATCAGAAGGTTATCAATGTAGCCTTGAGTTGTAAACGAAAACGTTTGTGAGAAATAGGAGGACTTCGTTAGGCAGCAGTAGGAAATGACAGTCTTGAGGAGAACAATTGGGCATTTTGAATCGTTATTACTATAAAAAAAAAACATTAGCTACGGGTTAGACTAAGTTGTGACTCGCTAAAGTTGGCAAGGAGGAAGAATGAACAACAGCGGAAAGCGACATGGACAGTGATGAAAGCTGAGATGAAGATGAGAAGGACGTCAACGCACTCTCATCCGAAGAGGAACTCGCTCGCAGGATCGAGGGACGCGATCAGCTGCGGCAGCCACACCAGGGAGTGCGCCAGCCCAATGATACTCACCAGGTACACCGTCTGCAGCCACTTCCTTTCCTCTCTCTCTCTCTCTCTCTCTGCTCTCTCCCACCATCATTCACTCTTAGCTACGGGCCATACACAACAACAGCAGGAACCTGGAAGAAGACTCGGATGAGATAAGCCGGGACAAGTGGAAGAACAGCCATGCCACAGATCGTGGAGAACACGGCCTGACACCACTGGCCAGGCTACCGATGTCAGAGTGTCAGAAACCTCAAGGTTGGGGTGGAAGGGGAAGGGTAAGAAAGCACTCGAGCAGAAGGGGAGATTGAGAGGGCCAACCTTCAGATGAGCTCTTCTCTCTTCGGAACGGTGGTAACGGTAGCAGATGTGCACAGAGTAGTCCACCGACAGACCAATTGCCATCACTAAGAGAAAGGACTGGAGGGAGATAGGAGTAGAGAGAAGAGAGAAGAGGAGAGAGAGAGAGAGAAGAACGGGAGAGAGAGAGAGAGAGTAAAAGAGACAGTGCAAGAGAGAAGAGAGAGGAAAGAGAGAGCGAGAGGGAAGAGAGGAAGAGGAGGAGAGAGGAACGAGGAAAGGAGTGTCGAATAGAAAGGAAGACATAATTTATTTTTGGAATACCTTGTATCGGTTTCTAACCTATGCAGCCCATGGACACGGAGTCAGATCGGATCCAAGGAGAGCCAGCCCTCCACAGACACCCATTGAGATGGACAGCAGAGACCACGTCATCAGGAAGACTGATTGCTGAACAGAATGGAAGATAGAGGAAGACTGAGAAAGAGAGAGAAGGAGGAGAGAGAGAGAGAGAGAGAGAGGGAGGTGGAAAGGGTGAAGTGACCGCATCAAGGTAGGAAGAAGAAAGAAACGAGAGCCATCATGGCGAGAGCACTGCCAATGGTCTGCATACTCGAAGGGGCAATGGTTCGTCGTTGGTCGATGAGGAATGGACTGAAAGGGTCAACTCATTCATTCATCTTTGAGATGCCAAGAGAACCTGAAGATGCCAGAGAGAAAGATGTCATATTCGGGATACTGGTTGAGAATGTCTCTCCAGTGGAAAAGCTCAGCCTGCCGCTTATCCCACGAGTCGAGGCCGTAGAAAGATGTCTGCAAATCCTTCTTGCTTATTTAAAAAAAAAATGTAGTTTGAGTGAATATGATGGTAGAAAGAGAATGAAGAAACGGGCCTGGAAAGAGAAAGCAGCAACGCACGGTTCCCCATCAGTCGCATTCGAGATGATCTTCACCTTATCTAAACAAACAAAAAAAATAAAGCTTTAATATTACGCTGTCAAATAATTTGAATTAGTCGTGCCTCTGTACTGGTTGTAGTCGAGTTGTGAGAAGAAGTCCAGGAGCCTTGCCTTGTTGTAGAAACCAGTACTATAGTCAATGTTAGGGAAGTCGTTGAGGTATTGTTGGTATTGCCACACCCACAGATTTGTCGACACCTGCGTTTTTGGCACTCTAATTCTGCTCCATAATAGTCGCTACATTATCTTAAAATTCACATCGCTAAACCTCTCTCTCTCTCCGTCTCCATCTCTTTATCTCTCTCTCTCTCGCTCTCTCTTCATCTCTCTCTCTCTCTCTCTCTCTCTCTCTCTCATACTCGTCCTATGCTGTAGTTGGTATGTTCGAGTCTGAAGACGAATTCGTTGAACTTGGCTCTGGCAACGGGATCTCTGAAGTCTGGCGGGTTCATGACATGGAAAGACGGCATAACGTTGTCGCCCAGATGTATTGTCTGCAGTTATTCATGCCATTTCACATGCAAGAATCTAACAAAAGCATGCAGTACAATAGGTCAAAAAGGATACCAGCAAGCCGGACGAAAGTTGTATAGGGGAGAGTTGTCTCTGATGTATTTGACGGGACTGATATCCACCTGAAGAGGAAGAGATTGAGGGAGAGAGTTTGACAGGAAGAAGGAATACCTTCAGTTTGCAGCATCCATAGAAGGCCACGACTGCGTAGATTCCGAAGAAGATCCAGAAAGCAGCTTGACATCATTTCGCATGATGAAGGGACCGAATTGGTCACGGAAGAACTTGTGCATGTAGGGAACTGAAGAGAGATCATCAGAGAAGAGAGCAAGACAGAGAAAGAGACGGAGAGAGAGAGAGAGAGAGAGAGAAGAGAGAGAGAAGAAAACTGAGTTAGCGAGAGAGAAAGAGCAGAGAGAGAAGAGAAACAGAGTTAGCGAGAGAGAAAGAGACAGAGAGAGAGAGAGAGAGAGAGAGAGAGAAGAGGAGAGAAAAGAGAGAGAGAGAGAGAGAGAGAGAAGGAAAAGAGAGAGAGAGAGAGAGAAGAGAAACAGAGTTAGCGAGTGAGAAAGAGACAGAGAAAGGAAAGAGAAAACAGATATAGCCAGAGAGATAGCGACAGAGAGAGACAGAGAGAGACAGAGAGAGAAGAGAAACAGAGTTAGCGAGAGAGAAAGAGACAGAGAGAGAGAGAGAGAGAGAGAGAGAGAGAGAGAGAAGAGAAACAGAGTTAGTGAGAGAGAAAGAGGCAGAGAGAGACAGAGAGAGAGACAGAGAGAGACAGAGAGAGAAGAGAGAGTTAGCTAGAGATAAGAGAGACAGAGAGAGACAGTGAGAGAGAGAGAAGAGAAACAGAGTTAGCTAGAGAGATAGAGAAACAAAGAAAGTGAAGAAAAAGAGCAGAAGTAAAAGTATGAAGAACATACCAAGACATATAAAAGGAGTATAAGTATTCTTAGAACTTACGGCTTTCAGCCTTGGGATGATGGATGGGATCGAAGGCAGGACCGATAGATTCCCCGTGCAGATCTACAGCTGCAGCACCGTAGCCCTGCGCAGCTCTCTCAGCAATCTGAGGCGCAACCTGAATCAAGATCATACTATCATATGAATATCATCTTGACAGCATCAATAACATCCATAATGAATGACCAATAATAACACCGATTCAAACTCATCTGTCTTCTTGTAGCAACAGCGAGCGAGGCCTCCCTCGTGCTCGCGTCTTCCAGAATACACCAGAATTGACGCGAAAAAGGTTATCTGCACAAAGTCTTCATTAATTTAACATTTCGTTAAATCAGGGACAGAAAAATGAATATAAAGTGTACATACCTGCATGAAGTAGTCGATGAGTACTCCGAAAGCAGTGATGAGACAGAAGTCAGAGACGGCCGGAGTGGAGCACGTGATGTAGCCGAGGCCGAAGCAGAAGAAGTTCGTGAAGGAAGTCACAGTGATCGACGCACCCGCATCTCCCATCACAAGGGCGATCCGCCTCTCCACAGTGGTACGGTAGTCCAACTCCCGCCACGCAGCTATCATCAGGAAGTCGTCATCCACCCCTCCAACCAATGGCATTTCAATTCTGGCTCATTCTTTATCTCACCTAACATTCCTTTTCACTAGATGAAAAGATGAATAAACAGTTGCAATTCTCACCGACAGCGAGCACCAGAAATGGCATTGTACTCGTAACGGGATTGAAGCTCGCGCCGAAATAGAAGAAGATTCCGAAGGTGCAGATAAGGGCGAGGATCACTGAGATCACTCCGAGATACATCTCCACTGGCTTGGATCTGGCAAGTTCATTCTTGGAGAAGGCAGGGAATGGAGTGGATAAGACTACATCGAGATGGCCTCCACGACAAAGAAGATCACCAACTTGTGTTTGTATCTTGACCAGTTGGAGAAGACGAAAAGATGATGAGAAGGCAAGTGGCGGGGAAGGCGAAGGGGACCGTGGTCTGGATGATCTTCAGCATCTCATCGTCCATTGCCTTGTCACTGAAGAAGGAGGAATTGAAGAAGAAGCACAATCAACCACTCACTTATGTGGAACTACTTCCAGGTCACTCTCCGCTTCTTTCGTATGCCAGAAGTCCATGAGTGCGTCTCTAAACACATCCCATTAGCCTCCATGTGTCTCTCTCACATTCTTTTTTCTCCTAATACTCTTACTTTTACTCTCACTCTCACTTACTCTCTGTTCTATCTCACTCTCTCTCTTCATGCCTGTATCCAGAGTACGCAGTTATCATCTGCGGTGTGTCTGGGTAGCTGATGAACCAGTGGATTGTCAGAACTCGCGCTCCTTGGATTTCGTTCTTGTCTCCCGTCACATTGACCCCGTAGATTACCTTCACATTAGATTTTAGTTAGATGAAGAAAAAGAGTCAAAAGGAAAACTTGCATTTCCAATGTCCTTAGGTCGGTTGAAGAGGTACATGACTGGATAGGACAACTGCAGATTCGGGTTGTTACGGACATTACCATCTTTGAAGAGAACATCCGCGTGCTTCAGCACACGTTTAGATTGTTGTCGCATTCTGAAGAATCATACAATATTCTCTTTTAATATAAGAAGAGAAGAAAGAGCAGGCGATGGTTGATGAAGAGAGAAAGAGAAGGCTCTGACTGGCTGCTTGGCTGGCTGCGGCAGAAGTCCTCGAGGCGATAAGTGTACCCTTCATGTTCATACGACACCTGCAACGGCCATGACAGAGAAAGAAGAGATTATTATGATTCATCTCAAACCTGCATCATTTCATTCGTGTAATCATAAAGAGGGCCGAGGTACTTGGTCGACAGAAGATTGTCAAAGTCCTTGTGAACGATGTAGAAGCGGAGGATATCAGACTTGTTAGCAGCTAAGAATGCACAATTAAGGAAGCAGAGAAGAGTTGTGAACGAAGTGGAAAAGCTAACTGTTGGGTGGAATCAGTGGAGCTCCTCTCGTAGCTCGATGAGGAGGAGTTGGATGCAGATTGCCTATTGGCATCGCATTGAAGATTTGAGTTCTGCAACAGAGGAGGAACAATCAGACAGGAACAATGAGAAAAGGGAGTTTGAAGGCAGAGAAAGTGAGAGTGAGAGACAGAAGAGAATGAGTTTGAAGGCTGAGATAGAGAGGGTGAGAGACAGAAAAAAATGAGTGTGACGGCAGAGAAAGAGAGGGTGAGAGACAGAAGAGAATGAGTTTGAAGGCTGAGAAAGAGAGGGTGAGAAACAGAAGAGACTGAGTGTGAAGGCAGAGAAAGAGAGGGTGAGAGACAGAAGAGACTGAGTGTGAAGGCAGAGAAAGAGAGGGTGAGAGACAGAAGAGACTGAGTGTGAAAGCAGAGAAGAGAAAGAGAGGGTGAGAAACAGAAGAGACTGAGTGTGAAGGCAGAGAAAGAGAGGGTGAGAGGCAGAAAAAATTGAGTGTGACGGCAGAGAAAGAGAGGGTGAGAGACAGAAGAGAATGAGTTTGAAGGCTGAGAAAGACAGGGTGAGAGACGGAAGAGAATGAGTTTGAAATCAGAGAAATAGAGGGTGAGAGACAAAAGAGAAAGAGTGTGAAGGCAGAGAAAGAGAAGGTGAGAGACAGAAGAGACCGAGTGTGAAGGAAGAGAAAGAGCGGGTGAAAGACAGAAATGAATGAAACCGAAGGTAGAGAGAAAAAGGATGAAAGAGCGAGAGAAGAGCACGAGAAGGAATCTTAGGAACAGAGACTGGAAGAGAAAGTGAATGAAAAGTGAAAGAGATGCCTGCCTTTCATGCTCTATCCTGACGGGAGCATCTAAGGGAACGAAGAGTCGGTAGAGATCAAGATTGATTCGGAGGAAGAAGAGGCCGGGGACGCATGCGGCAGTGAAGAGAAGAGGGCCGAGCAGAAAGAAGATGGGATAGCGGCCGATTAAGAGGCCGTAGTTGTAGAATGAACGGATGAAGTAGTCTTCCAACTTACGGCAAACTCCGTCAGCACCGACGGCATCCTTCCTTCTCACTCCAACAATGATCTCCCCCACGAGAAAGTATCGATTGGCAGAGAAGAGTCCACTGCTCACTCTGTCGGATAAATACAAGAAGAGAATAACGGATGAGAGAAGAAAAGTAAGAGGGAAAAAGAGAGAAAGAGATCACTCTCTCCCGTCAAGGTGCACTGCTTCCCGTTTAGTCTCAGCACATGCTTTCCTTTTCCAGCTCGCGCTTTTCTCTTTCCCTTTCTTCTCTCTCATTCTTTAACTCGCCCTCTCTTTCTCTCCCTTTCTCTCTTCCCTTTGTCTCTCCCTTTACTCTCTCTCTCTCTCTCTCTTTCTCTCTCTTCTCTCTCTTCTCTCTTCTCTCTCTCTTTCTCTCTCTCTCTCTCCAATCCAGGCTCATTCTCGTTTAAGGATTGAGCTTGTGTCTGCCTTGAACTGTCTCCTTCTCGGCCCTTCACATTCTGTCTCACCAGCCTCTTCACTCCCATTCAGCCAATCCGCTCTCTCGATTTGGGTCATTTCACCCTGCGGGAAAATGTTTCACCTTTGACGAAGGAGAGAAAATAGTCATTTCCTGAAATAATTTTCGAAATTTCCATTATCCAGGATTGATAGCAGCACCCTTTTCACTAGAAAAGACTGTCCCACCGCTTGCAATTACAGTTACAGAAAGGAAAGACATTTCACTCCCAACTTCTATTTTTGACTGTCCTCTCAATTGTCCCACTGTTAACTTGGAACTTCAACTTTACATTGCAACAATGCAAGTGCACTTGCTTAATAATCAAGAATTTTATTCTTAAAAAAATATAAAACGATGCGTCATATATTCGCAGTGGAGAAGAAGAATACCCGAATTGTCAAACAAAATATGATACAACATGCAAATTCCTACTATAACAGCTAAAACGGCGCTAGGGTAACAAAAGCTATTATTTCATTTCCCGCACAAAGACAACGCAATTGCAATGCATGCGAACCTAGAGAAGGTGTTTGTCTAGACATTTACTGCTGAGAGATCTGCTGAAGCCTCGACTTCCTTGACGAGTGAGTTGATGAGTAGATCAGAAGAGAATGGAGAGGGGAGGAGAGGGGAGAGAAGGAGGCGTGGCTCCACTCCGCCCCCTTCTGCCTGCGCAGCCGCCCAACGGGCTCCCGCCGACGCGTTCAAGGGATCGGACGAGAAGTTGTGGTGCCAGATGAGAGAAGCCGCGGCCCGCGCCACCAGGTATGAGTAGTACTTCGCTCCGTAGGTCACCAGGTGGTGGAATCTCAACTCATTCATCTAAGCTGGTGGTATTGTTATGCTAAACTATCTAGACGGCTACCCAGTACCTTTATCTTTGCCTCCATTTTTATATCGTGCCTAGTGGTTTTGAATTTCTCGCATTAAAACAGTACAAAATATTTTTTATCAAGAAAATTGCCTGAAAATTAACGCAATTAAACGCTAAAAAGCAAAAGCAAACCTTTGCTGGTAAGCGGTATTCGGATGCATTTCTATAGAAGGGAGGGCACTCTGCATTATTCTCCGATAAAGCTGTGATGAGGAGGAACGCCCGGAGGCTATAGCTTCCGCGCCCTCTTCCGAGTGGATCTCCAGGTCAAAGAGGGCGCAGCCGGTCTGCTGGAGCAACTCCAGGCCAGAGAAGGCGCGGCGGCCGGCCACGAGAACCGCCGCGCGTCTAATCCGATTCTTTCTCCGTCCTCCGTGCGAAGAGTCTCTCGCATCACCTGGTCAATCACTCTATTAACTCTTCTATTCTCTCGCTCTTCCTCCTTCGCTCTCATACTCTCTCTCTCTCTCTCTCTCTCTATTTCTCTCTCTTCTTCATCTATCTCTCTCTCTCTCTCTCTTCACTTGATACAACTCCCTCATTTGCAAAGCTCACGTTTAGGTCATAGAAGAAATATTCCATGAGATTTGAAGGAACCTCGGACATGTCAGTGGGGCAACGAGTGCCTGAAGAATATGTATATTAAGAACAGGGAATAAATACCACAAACCATGAAAAAAGAGATGGTTTAGGGATTGTCTACCTAAACAACCAACAGGATGGGATCGGCCTAGAAGTTTCATCAAATTCAGGACGCGGCAACGCAACCAAAGGGTTAACTATCTACATGGATCTGTACAATCGACACTACTTCTTCAATGATCAAGTACTGACCAGACACGTGCTGGTATTTCGTGGCACCAAGCATGGAATGCATTGCATGGCCAAGCTCGTGGAAGAGATTCTCAGCACAGTGAGGAGAGAGTGTGGAAGAGAGGAGAGCAGAGACAGACGGAGAGGAATCTGCCAGGGAGAGAGACAACACTATCAGAGGAGTCTGCCAGCTACCGCTTTCAAGCTAAACCGAGGAAACCAATAACTAAGATCTCATGGAAGTAGGAAAGAATAAGAGAGTAATACACTCACCAACTTCGAGCAGCGAACAGTGTAGTGGCAATCTCCTCCCACTTTGGATGTTCTTCTTTCTACGTCTAGATACATCGTTCCCAACTCGTTGTTTTGGGAATCGACGGCAACCTGAAAAAGTTAAATAAATTATATGGAAAAGGTTAACAACGTTACCCAGATAAAAAACCATAAACCATTGAATGAAAAATGTTTGCGTACCAACTTAAGAATAGTTCCTGGCCATATTTCTCCTCGGATAGTCGGGCGTCTTTCCAATCGGACACCGTACAACTTGCGCGTGATGTTGTCGAATCCTCGCAATACATTGTCCAGACTGAGAAAGCGGCCGGCAGCCGAGTGGGGAAGATGACCGAAGGCACGCTCCTCAAGCGAAGAATCGTGAAGAAGAGCGGAAGAGGCAGACTCACCTTGTAGAGATTCATGAGATACGGCAGATCCCATTCTCCCATTGAAGAAGCAGACTGGTCGCATTGCTTGAGGACGTCGAAAAGAACGACCAGTTCTCGCTCTGCCAGGGGACGTAGTTTCTAGAGAGCAAGCAATCTTATCTGGCTGAAGAGAAAGGGATCAAAAGAATGCCAAGAGATGCCTGAATTAGTGATTGAAGGAAATCCTTGGCTGCTTCGTAGCTGCCAAGAAGCGTGTTCTCCTGTGCCCGATGGGAGAACGAGCGGAAGCCAGTAAGAAGAGCCAGTTCGTGGCGGGAGGAAATCAGACGCCTCAGATGGCTCTCCTTTAATTCGAAACACATAGTTCACTTTCATAGCCTGTCGCTAAATTTCTATATTTTTCATTTTTCCCGTTCAGTGCTGAAAGCAAGGTCGGTGCATCCGCCGTGCCGTATCCCCTGGAGTCTTGTTCAGCACTGTTCCCGTTGTCATGTAATTACCAAATTTATTTGTCCATATTAATTCAGAAAACTGATTGAATCTCCACTAATCTAAACTGACCTGTTCCTCCCTGGGTCGGAAGAAAGAACTGTAAACGAACTTCCTCTTTTCATTCGAGACGCAGTAAGCAATAGGAGTATGAAGTACAGTCGAGTCCAGGCCAAACTGTACTTTTTCCGATTTAGTTACCTTAAAACTTCAAGGAAAATGATTGGAAAAAGAAGACGATTGTCTCCGAATTTCGAATGATTTTATTGCCCAAAAACCTTTCTACTCCTCTTAAGCTGCCTCTCTTCCTCATCCCCCTCTCTCTCGTCTCTCAATCTCTCGTCTCTCTCTCTCTTTCTCTCTCTCCTTCTGTCTCTCTTTCATCTCCCTCGCTCCTTCTCTCTCTCTCCTACTGTCTCGCTCTCGCCTCCCTCGCTCCTTCTTGCTCTCTCTCCCCCACTCCTTCTATCTCCCTCTCTCTCTTTCTCTTTCACTCTTTCTCGCTCTCTCTCTATCCTTCTGTTGTTCTCTCATCTCCCTAGCTCCTTCTCCCTCTCTCTCTCTCTCTCTCTCTCTCTCTCACATCTCTCTCTCTCTCACACCTCGACTGGACCGTCATAGCTCTCTTGAAACCTTGCTCCAGCGTCAAAGATGTCGGCTGATAACGTTACAAACTTATCACGCTGAAAACAAGACATCTCAACAGTCAATTTGCAAGGAGTTTCCTAATCATAAAGCTTAAAAAATAATACCTGTTTCTCCTTTAAGTGAATGCCGCTCTGCTCAAACTCGGCAACCAAAAGATCCAAAGTGCGCATGTCCACTTCGTCCAACGATGCAGCCTGAGAGATAACTGAGAAGGCATTCCTTGCGAGTAGATAACCTGAGTGATCTTCGAGTTCTTGAGAGCATCGTAGAGTGGCCGATAAGTGTTGAGTGACTCGAGGATATGGCCGAGACGGCGGACTGCGGCCTCTGCTTGTCCCGCCCACTCCTCCTCTCCGTGCATGTTACGAACACACTCGGCCTGCAAGACACGCTCTTCCCCAGCTGCTGCTGCTTCTTCTAACCAAGTCAGCAGCTACGCAGATCTCATTGGAGAGATCGTCCACGAGTTCGACTGTCGTCCTCGATGGATCTCCCCGCTCTATGCGGCTGACGATCTCCTTGGCCTTCACCTCCACTTTGTTGGCCATGGCTTGAAGCCCACGGGACATTGCAGGAGCGCGTGGCCAAAGAGAGGCTCAAAAATTATCTACTTAACAAAACAACTGACATCCTTTCCCACTCACAATTCCATCCCAACATTCGCACCTTACCCATTGGTTCAAAGGAACTGACCGTGTTGTCTCTTGTACAAGATGAACTAGCAGAAAGCGAGAGCGAGCGCCGCCAGGGCAGAAGTTGACTCGAAGTGCGAAGTCGTCGAGTGAGCAGCATCCTGTCTCCGACTGTTTACATCACTCGTAACTCTCCAGGAAGTGGAAAACACGAAACACAACGTTTTCAAGTAATTAGGCTGTGTGAAAGTAGAAAATTTATTCCATTATAATGCATTTATTAGGATCAATCGACGACGCTCTTGCTATACATCGGCCACCTGAAGACAGGCCAAAGACGATTGCCACCCAACTCGACAAAAAAAATCCGGATCATAAATCAAACTATCTTTCAAGTATCCCCTTCGAAATAAAACGCTTTTGCTATGTCAAATAGGCAAATGAAGTCAATTTTATTTTTCAATTCGAAACTGAACAATACACGTACAAAGAGAAATTTTACAATAAATATAGGCCACTAACATCCATCATTGGACTAATCACACATCACTTCGACTAAGATTGCATTCCTTATAAAAACTCTTTATTTTTGCATTCAGAATAAAGAAATCAGCCAACAACAAAAAAAGAGCCTAGAAATTAAGATCGACAGCGTTGGAAGAATGGCTGGGGGGCTGGTTCTGTTGATGGAGCTGCTGGCGAAGACGGCCCTTTGGCCCAGAGCCAGAAGGAGGCTGGGCAGCTGCAGTCACCCTCTCCAAGGCAAGCACGTTCATCTTAGAAACCAGCTGAAAAAATGCAGGTTATTAAAAATTTGCCGATCACCACATTCGCATGATATAAAGGGCTTACACTACGGAATACTTATCAACCGTAACGAAGTAATCAAATACAACTTTTACGAAATGAAAGCAGATAGCCCTAGAAAAAGAAAACGATGAATACAAGAACATTTTGGTATCTAAATGCAGAATGCGAGAGAAGGCCTGACCTGAGTGAGTGCTCCGCAGAGAGAAGTCATCTCGGTAACCAGCACTGCTACGTCAGCGTCCAAGTGCTCCTGAAGCGACATTATTCAAAACTTATCTAATCACCATGGGCATTATAAAGAAACAACTAACGGCAGCAAAATGTTCTTCAAAGTTGTCGATCTCAACAAAAGGAAGCTGATGGCACAGACGACTCGCCTCCCTCAAAAGATCGCTGTTACCGGGCAGCCGACCCTCCCGCACGGCCAGAACGTACTGGCGGATCACCTGGTGGAGAGTCAAATGAATCATGCTTTTACAGTCTTGACTTTACCTCAAGTCTCTTCTGCAGCATGTTCGTAGCAGAGCCCGCGGATCGCAACTGCTTGCACAATTCAGTCTCGACTTTCTCTTCAGTTTGCGTGCTCAACCTAGAAAAAAATGCAGTGGGAATATGAGTAGGAAAATGGATGGGAACTCAAAAGAATCGTGTTAATACAAACCTTGTAATGTGATCAATGCCGATTCGTTCACTTTCTTCAGAGACCAGTAGCCACTCAACCGGCAGAAGCTGCTGAACAGACTGGGAGGATTCTGTGGCCGTGCACTCGAAGACAAAGAGTGGCACCTCAACAGAACAGAGTCTGGAACAAACTAACATCCGCAGTGTTTAACTCAGACTTGAACTAAAGTGACAGAAAAAGAAGACTAGGGAACCTTCTGTGAAACATCGGCTTGAGACGCATCCATCTTAGCCAGCAACGGCGCATCCATCCACTGCGAGAATTGCCTGTGCACTGCCTTGTCCCCGTCGGTCGGTTCTGCACCACCCACCGTGTACCATCCAAGCAGTTCGAGTTCTGGGAAGACTTCCTTGACTGAAAACGAATCAGGTAGTTATGATGACATGCCATAAGGTTGATTAACTGACACTGTGCCCCGCGAGTGCGAAAGTATTCCTCATTGATGATGGGAATGTTTGAAGCGGACAACTCAAACAAGACGTCAAAGGAGTTCTGAAGTTCAATGTTACGGCCGTCCTGTACGCCAAGCATAGCGCCGATAATCTTAATAACAGAGAAAGATTAGACTTGTGCAGCTTACTTCCTGCGAATCTTACCGGTAGTTTCTCCTTCTTCTGCGCCTTCATCCTAGTCCAGTGCTCGGAGATGTTCATGATGACGAGAGGATGGATCTTGTAGAGCATCTGCGATGTCTGCCGGTTCGACGAAGAAGAGGATGCCGTTGTCTCCGTCTCCATCTTCAAAAAAGAGCACAGAATTAATATACAATATTATTCGTTTCACGGAAATGCACTGAAATCTAACGATGAAGGGGGGCTAGATCCTTTCCGGTGCTATAAATACCGTTTTTATATTTGAATCGTTCAAAAACTCATAATTCTAAAACACGTTCATTGAGCAATTTAGTGCACGACGGACTGGGCAAGGAGTACGTCGTAAGCGATGTCAGCGAAGAAGCGGCCGCGCCAGAAAGAGAAGGAAGAGGAGGACGGAGATGCCGCGGGCAGCTGGGAGTGCACCGTCTGCACCTTCCGCAACCGATACGAGGCCTTCAAGTGCGAGATGTGCGACACCAGGTACATCTGTTTACTTCTATGCATGCTATCCATTCAAGGCTTTCAGCTCGTGTATGTTCATTTTACATGTATCATTTTATATGTACATGATAACTAAATGATCGCTCACTATGATCAATTAAGGAAAGGAACGTCGACTCGGAAGCCGAGACTGAACCAGGATGTGCAGCAGATGCATTCTGCTGTGCACAACTTCGTTCTCCAACAACATCAGCGACTACCGAGGTTTTTTACTTTGCAATCCACGACATTATTACCTCCAGAACTGATTCTTTCCTTATGATGTCAATCAAAGTCATGATAAACAGGCTGTATTGCAGTTCCCGTCGGAATAAGCCGCAAGTGAGCGTGGACTCTCCTTCCACTTCTCGCCAATCTCCCGAGTCGACATCTTCTGGTCCTGTCCAGAAGAGAGAGCAAGTGGCGGTGAACAGCCATGTGAAGCGACGGCGGCCAGTCCCCTTGGCCGACCACCTCATCTACCGCTCCTCCCCCGGAAGATGACAGTGACTGTGCGTGGAGTCAGTGCTGTTATCACTGAGTTCCGGCCTCGACATGTCAGTACCTGACCTCCATATCTAATTGTAAGCATGTACGTTCAGAATTGATAGATTTTATTCCGTTTCAAAATTATCTTCTCAGCATATAACTAGTAACAACTAAAACAGCCCTAGTGGTATTTGTTAGCAACAACTAAATCGTTCCCGTTTTGATTGGTTATGGTAGTCTACTGTAGAGTAGCTTGAAACACATGTTGCATAATCTTTGGTAGCTCTTCAGTATCTTTACATACAAACGCCTTTCCAGCAGGGAGCGCAGTCTTGAGCCTGAAAAATTGCAAGAACTTTATTTTATCCCGCTATAGTATTACTGCCCTACTTCATATGTTCCTTGAGAGCTAACTTTTGTGCCTGGTCGCCGAGTGATCCAATCATCACTATAAAGGCCTTGACGCCATCTTCTTTGTCTAGGATTTTCGCCAGATCTTTCGGCCGGATACCGTATCTAAGCATGTTTGCCTCTTGATCTCTTTCGTAAAAATAGGAAATAAACATGTCATCGCATTGTTTGTTACCTCTCCAAGTTGGCATCGGAAATGAGGATAACAATGCTTTCATCCGAGTCCGAATCCTTGGACATTTCAGCACGTGCATCAGCGAGCGCTTCCAACGTGAAATCACCGCTCGCACAGAACTGAGAAGTGGTGTAGTTTAAGTGATAAAACATCTCAAATCTCGTAAGATCACCTGAGTATGCGCGATCATCTGTCTGAGAATGTCGAGTCGTTCTTTGTTGTTCTTTGGATAGTTCTCCTTGATGACGAATGGAATGTACGGCCCGTCCCCAGAGTGGCCAGTCAGTTCGTACTGCAAAGGCAAGAGGAATGGACTTGAAATGACCGCCTAGAGTAAACGAACCTTGACTTTGTCTTGCTTTCCATCCAGAGCAGTCATGAGAAGGAGGGCAGCCTCGAGTGACCGCTGCAGTCGCTTGTCGTATCCGTTGAAGCGATACATCGACCCAGACACATCCATGCACACCCTGGAGAGAAGTTGCTTCTCATCGCTCTCTTAAGAATGCCTTGCCTGATATGCTTCGGTTTGACTTGCGGTGTGCCCGGATCGGGTGCCATCTCTTGGCGACGTCTAAAAGAACAGAACAACTATTACAATTACTCCAATAGTTGAGTAAGAACCTGTAGATGTTGTGCTCGCCAGCCACGCCATCAATGAGTTTAGCATCATCCAGATCTCCCGTGGTCTGGTGGCGGAGCCAGACTCTCTCCTTCTTCTTCGCTTCCAATCCTTCCACAAGTTCCTCCACATTTTTTGTCTGCCTCTCCACTCTTCTCCAAATGGAATCGTATGCTTCTGCATCGTATTCACTCATCTTGATCTCCTGGAATCAACATAGAACTAGAACAGGCGAGTAAACTAAGATAGGAAAAACAATTTAAAAAAATTGCAGAAGTAATAAACCTGGAGTCTCTTGCTGTACTCAGCCTTGGCAATCTCTCTTGCCTTCTGTAGAATGTGCTCAGGAACTTGCTGCTTGGCCGCGTCAGAAAGCTGGTGAACATCGTGGCCAGCATCCAATCTGACAGAATAAAGAGTAGTTATGGAATGAAAGAAGCAGATTACCTGAATGGCCCGCCCACTCCGCCGAGACCGGCCGTGTTGTATCCGCCGGTGCCTCCGGCCCACGTGTTCCCGCCCACGTGAGGAGTGTTCTTCGGGTCGAACTTCCCAATCTTGGGTGTGTCCAATTTGGACAAATCAAACTCATCCTTCTCATATTCAATGCGATCGGCAGCCAGGTCTGTGCCTTAAACTCGCTCGCTATTTCCGCTTTCTCTCCAGCGAGCTTCTCTGTTTCCCATTAATCACTCAGAACAGTTAATCACACCTTCAAGCATGTTCTTCCACTGTGAAAAGGAATTCCTCAGAGCTTCTCGCTGTACCTCATACGATCGGAGACAACCACTAACATCCAGAGTCAGCACCTTAAGTCACAACCATCAATTCGCCGATTTTGTTTGTTCACAAACTTTGTCATCACCCATCGGAATGAGAGTCCGCTGTGTTGGCGCGAACTTGGCCATCCACTGAACAGCGTGAGACGGGCGAGAGGGCTCAGGGACGGGGATGTAGGAACGAGTGCCTCCGCTGAGGGAGAGCACCTCCAGGAACGCTCCCACTTGGAACACCGACTGGTCTGCAACCAATCGTATACATTACAATACGTCCTTTATACTTTTATTCTACTATACCAAGAGTGTTACTCTACGAACATTCTCCAACAGCCTTGAGAGGAGTGCGCCACCGAGGAAGACAGCGAACGAGGATGTCGTCTGCCAGCAATGCCGTGTCTCTGCAGTGCCCATTTCAATGCTCTCTCTCTCTCTCTCTCTTCACTCCTTCTCTCTCTCCACTCTTTCTCTTTCTTCAAGTCAGCTAAGAAGATACCGTAAGAATGGAGAATGTTCCGTCTTGGCCGCCCAGTATGGCCGAGTCTTGTCAACGTATCCTTCGTCAGTGAGACGACGCGATCCCGTAATCTCACTCGGACTCTAGAATTACTCTTAATCAGGAAAACTAAGGAAGGAAACAAACCCCGCCAGGAGGGAAGTTATCTCCACGGAGGAAGTAGAAGGCAGGCGAGTCCAGGATGACACTCTTGGACTCCGACGATGCGAGTGGGAAGGCCCTGAGTGGGGAAGCCGCTGCCATGGCAGGGCTGCTCGACAAATCAGACAAGTTCCAGTGACCGCCTTTCATTTCCAGTAGAGACCATGACTGCGACTCCTGTAGAAAAAGGCCTTCTTAACTGTTTTAGGAATGATCTCATAGTCTACCTGCCACTTGATGAGATACTTATGAAGAGAGAGGGCGATGGCGTGGTCGACCGGCGCAGGGAGAGTGAAGAGAGAAGACGAAGAGGATGAATCGAGGACGTGAAGTTGAGTACCTCCCACTTGTAAGAGAGAAGGTGGTAAGGACGACGGCGAAACCAGTAGACGTCTGCTCTCCGCATCACCAACTTAAAAAGTCTTACCTTCCATTCACCTGAACCCCACTTCCTACAGCGACAAAAAGTTCAGGAATGCATTAACAATGAGACTGACAAAGTGGCTGAGTCATCATGGCTACCGTATCCATGATTCCTTTCGAGCGTTGCGAGAGTCGGCCGATTTGTCTTGTCATCGCGTCGAAAACGAACATTTGGCCTCGCTAAAAAGAAATATATCACAAACAGAACTGATGTAAAAAGAGTTCTCTCACCGATTCCTCATAGACAAGAGCAGAACGGGAGGAAAGAGGGGCCAGTCGGATCACAGTTTCGACTCGAGACCCGCCTCTTATCTCGCGGAATAAGTCGAAGACTTCCACCTGCAAACAGACAATATTAACATGAATCATGGCCTTTTTGCTGACACTTGAATCATGTATGATGTATCATTTAGTTACTTGTGTAAGACCGCAACGGCAAAACAGAGATAATGAAATGCACAAAGAATAGATCCACCTTGGAATCAGAGTGAATATTCTTGATAAAGAAGAGAGCAGGAGGATTGACAGCAGCGGCTAGAAGAGAGTCCCCAAGTAGAGCGACATCGCAGGCGAGTTGAGTTTCGGAGAGGGGAAGACTCCATGAGTTAGTCTCTTCAGTGAAGACATCCATGCGAGATGAAGACATCTTCAATTCTTCTTCCAGGGAAGGAACGCCACTCAGCCATTCCTTAACGGGTCATGAAATTCTGTAGTTACTCTTAAGAACTATTTGTACACCCTTTATTAAACGAACGGTAGAAAGAGCAGCAGATGTGGGTTGGAGGAGCCTCGGCTGTCCTTCTAAACTCCACTGGCCAATGGGAAGAAGCTTCGGTAACTCCAAGGTCTCGGCCACTCTTACACTTGCTTCCTTTCGTGTGATTCCTGCATAGCAATGTATTGTGTATGTATCTAATAAGCAAATCATCTAAGTTGCTTTATCTCTCTCAATCAACAACTTTGTTCGTATCGCAAACATCTTCAGTATTTTCTCTATAATAATATAGAGAAGAAGGAAGTGGCGGACCGAGAGGAATTCCATGCCTGCGGAACACGTCTTCAACAATCTCCAAACGGTCTGCCGAGTAGCTGTCGAAGTCGAAGACATTCCTCACCACAGTCGTCAGCGAGTCAGAAGGGAACTCCTGGGACGAGGGAAGAGCCACTTTCAACATCCATTGATACTAGGACTATTCAATAAATTGATAAATGGAAAACCTGGAGATGTCTGACGACGTTAACAATCTCACGAGTAGAGTACGGATATTGCAAGATGCCTTTATCAGACATGGACCGTAGCTCTCCGAAGGCATCCACAAGCTTATCCAGAGTATCCAAGCTAACATCTTGAAAAGGAGAACATAAGAAAAGAAAGAAGGCAAATCAAAAGCTTAGTAACCTGGTGCATATTGAGTCAGCATTTGGATTTCGCTGTGTTTGTCTGGATTATCAATGACATGAACTGCACAGAGATCACCAATCGAACCGAAGAGATCATTTCCAAGGAAGGGGAAACCTGGACGGTTTGCCAGTAGAATCAACCTTAACTAAATTTATTCACTTTCGGTCTCTGGCAGAAATGAGCAAACCTAAACGAGGGGTGAAGCGGAATGAGTCGTTCGTCTCCTTCTACGAATTCCGAGGAAGGAACAATCTGTCGGCCGTCACCGAGTTGGAGAGTTCCTGAGAGAAAAGATCTCATTAGAGAGAGAGAAGAGAGTGCCGTGGAATAAGAAGAGAACCAGAGTCGAGGAGACTCTTGAGGATGGCGATGACGTGGAGAGAAGCCTTGTCTGCCTCGTCCACCACCAGAACATGGCCAGCCCGTGCCGCAGCCACGAGGGCCGAGTCTTCCGTGAGAACTCGGCCTCCTTCCACTCGACGACGCAGAGTCAGCGACTCCACTGTTGTGTCTCTGAACCACAACATCAATCCAGATAAGGAATGCATTCTGCTACCGGTGAAGTTGCATGTATTGGCGCGGCCTCTGGATGAGTTGCAGGAATCGATCGGTGATCTTGTTCTTGCCCACTCCTTGGTTGCCAATGAGAAGAAGATGTTGACCGAGTCGGAAGTCCCTCACCATTTCGCTCATCACTCGCGTGTGCTGTATAAGTATTTCTTTAAAATACAAATAAGCGAATCACAATTCCTTAATTGTTTACCAGTTCATTGTCATAGAAGAGCGTCTCCGGAATCATCGCTTCTTCCACCACATTCTTCTTCTCCGTTGCACTTAGCAGCTTCAGCTCCTTTCCGATGTCTAAATCAGATTATGATAGAGGATAAGTCTTTCTTAATGTCGGGCAGTACCGCTGCCGGAGACAGGGGCAGAATCAGTGATGGAAGCCTGTTCGAGGGCAGCTTCAAAGGCGCGTCGAGTAACTTGCGGAGCAAATCGGACGAGGACTGCATTCTCCAGCAAGGATCGGAGCTTTAAAACAATTGTGAAATATGGATGACTTCCCGAAACAAGGTTTTGAAACGCTTGAAAAAGACTATCGAAATGGGAGAGCAAGATTTTTAAATAGTTGAAAAAGATAGCCGATATGGTAGAGAGAGAGAGAGAGTGAGAGAAGAGAGAGAGTGACAGTGAGAGAGAGGAGACGAGAGAGAGAGAGAGAGAGAGAGAACCTGTCCTGGTTGATCAGCATCTCTTCTTGCAATACGAACCAGACGACGAAGGGAGAGCGAGGGAGTCACTCCGACCAACTCAAATTAAACCTTTTTTTTTTTTTTTTTACAAAATATACACATTTCCAACAAATAGCGAAAAAGAAGAACTGACTGCGGGATCATGCGAATTCCTCAGCTGATGAGCGAATGACGTCATGGCGAGGATGCTTTTCCGATGTGCCTCGGGCACAAGAGAAGAGAGAAGAGAAGAGGCTTCCGATTCGGAGAGGTTCTCGAGATGGACAAAGGGGGCGAGAGAGAGGATGGAAGAGGAGAGCCAGCGAGAAGACGAGAGAGAGCCAGACGACGAAGAGGAAGAGGAGGCACTCAGGGAGTCCGCCAGCAAAAGAACTCGGAAGGACGGAGAGATCTCACTCACACCTCTGCGTACAATAAGAAAAATTAGACGCACGAAAACAACTAGCAATTAGAATTCACAATGAAGATACACCTCATGTTGAGTTCTTCCGCAATTAAGCCAGTCTTCTGCCGAGTTTCCTCCCACTCACGAGACCCCACCAGACGAGTGCCATCAGGCAAGTGAATACAACGATGCTGGAATGAAGAGGGATCTCTGTTCTTCCCTCTGAAACCGCCGGCATACGTGGAGAAGAGGAGCGAGAGCAGAGAGGGCGGAGTGGTGCAGACGGTCGACCCCGTCAAGGATGCAGAGCCCGCCACTCCTCGCTGCCTCCACCAACGGGCTGTCCACCCACAAAGTGTCTCCATCTGGACCCATCCTGCGGCTTTGCAACAGCTCACGCGAGTTCATGTCCTTACAAATAGAAACGCTGCTCACTTGCGCGTTAATCGTCAAATTTTCAAGGCTTAATTGAATAGCACCAGTTAAAATTGTATGGTAAGGATTTCGAGACAAATGTATTAGTAAAATTACAAAATAGTGGCAAAATAGAAAATACCTGGTACAAAATGTGAAGATATGGACGGGCCTGCAGCAACCGCGCAGCCTCTCTGGCCACGCTGCTCTTCCCACTGCCCTTTGACCCGAGCAAGAACACATCGCCTACAAGTCTCATTCCATCACCCAGCCATCCACGCAGACAACCATTCTAACCCAGTTGAAGAGAAGCCTTGAGCTTGGCGAGTGCTCTCTCGTGAGTTGGCGTAGACACAAAAGATGCCAGCCCATTCCTCTCACCATCCTCGGTGGCCTTCATCTGGAACAGGAATTTTCGATACAAAGAAGCAATTCTTCTAACCGACCAAACAAAAAAAATACTCGGAATTGATGTTTACGAGAAAACATTAACTTTTCCTCACAATACGGCAGTTAAAATGGAACCTTCGAAGTGTGCGAACGGGAAGTCGAAGGAATGACGCTGAACTTTTTGAAGAACTCGTCTATTCTTCGCTGCTCTCCCTCGCTCAAAGCAGCGTGACAGGGATACAGAAGAAGGAAGGCGCAGTGGGTATCCAGTGAGGGGATTACGTTCTAAACCCATATATAATGAGAATGAAGAAGAGAGAGAGAGAGAGAGAGAGAGAGAGAGAGAGAGAGAGAGAGAGAGAGAAGAGAGAGAGAGAGAGAGAGAAAGAGAGAGAGAGAGAGAGAGAACCAACCCAGATGCCACATATCCTTGCAAGATTGCCGAGTGGAACATACGGGAAGGGCATCTGATCGAGTGTGCTGACAGCGTATGCCAGAGACACGAGCTTCTCCACTTCGTCCGCGCTCACTCTCGGAGCTGCGGATCTGCACGCACTCAGCGTTGTCTGCATAATCACAATCTCTCATTTCCTCTTCTTTGCTTCTTCAAGCTTTTCTCAAAAGTTTAATAATACAACACTCAACATTACTTTGCAAACTAGCAGAAGCATTAGCCTACCGAAAAGGGTAAATCGGTGATACTTCGACATTGAAAGCGCGAGCGGAGTGGAGGATCGAGAGGATAGCCAGGGAATCTGGGAACGGGCAATCCAAGGCAGATCACACGGAAGTACTCGGACACTCGCTCAAGACCCATCTCATGCAACTCATCAGAGGAGTACTTCTGAAATGACAACGATTCTGGGCACAACTCCATAAGAATCCTTCAATGCGAATTGGTAGATAAATATACCTGAGAGAGCCGATCAAACTTTGCGTGGTGCATGAGAAATCGTCCATCATCCAATTGCATTTCTCGATTCTCCAGAAGATTGTTGAGAATAGGCAAGACATTCCTCTCGGCCTTCTCCACTCCGTCAATCACAAGAACCCTTCCTTCCACGGCAGCCCGCACTGCACTCTTCAAATCACGAAGAGTAATCAACACATCACAATCGAATTGTTACTAACCAAGTCTGAGTAAGAGGCGTTTCCACTGCGAATTTCCCGCCGCTGTTTAATATCTGCCTCTGTTGAATCCCGTGTAATGGATAACCACTCATATTCTTCATTTGTTAACTCCTGCAAATAATACGCTTGTACTGCAAATATCACTATGATTAAGCTAACCAGAAATTGCAGTACGATATGCGACCTAAGGTTGCCGGGAGGGCCAATGAGAAAGACATCCTGGTTGAGTACTCGTTTCTGTAGCAGCCACTTGAGATGTGCCGTGAGATCACCAGACGCCTCGAGAGATGCTTCAAGTCATTGATTCATAATTGTAAATTGCCAACCCATTCAGAGTAAAAACTTAGACTGCTGTGACAAATGGAAATTGAATGAGAGCAAACCTCGAGAAGCCGGGACGAGCTCGGGTCGACTTGGCTCTCGTACGAGTGAACGGACGCTGCCAATCTTCAGGTAGCGGCCACCCTTCTCCTCTGCAATTCTAGTCAACTATCGCTAGAGTGGAGGCTAACTCGAACCAGTGGAAAGACGCCGGAGGAAGAGTGCGAGGGGCCTCATTGCATGGCGGCGCTGCATGCGTCCTTGAGAATAATCCTAACCCCCTCCACTTCCCTACAACAGACTTTGCACTTTGAACTGATCTGCTCAATTTGAGCTGACACGAGTTTCCAAAGCACATGTGAACACTCCCGCCCAGACATCACAGACCCGTGCACTCACACATCTTGTGGTGAACAAGCTTCTGTATCAGTTCCATAGCTGTCAGCACAGTATTGACGGTAGCGCATGGAGTTTACTTACCTCAAGTTAATGAAACGCGCCCTCGATATATAAAGTTAGACGATTTTTACCGGTAGTCGTTTGTAGATTAATGGTACAGCATAAAACGAAAGTATAAAACGAAAGTAGTGGCTAATAGAATCAGCAATTATATTCTCATATAGTCAATTTAAAAAAAACTATATTGCCAGTCACATCCCCATTTTCAGACAGCTGATAAATTTACAGTATAGTGAATCAATACTTCCACAATCAGATAGTCGATGAATTCACCGTCGAAGGAAGAGAGCGGCAATTACTGCACCGAGAAATGCAATGGCACTTCCGAAAGCGAATTCGCGTCCCCGATGCCTATCCACCGCATCTTCCAGCATGTAAAGTCGCTGAGTCATCCGAGCTGAAAGAACACAAAGATGTAATTGTTAAAGATATGCAAGGAACTGACTCATTTGTCTTCTCATCAGCTTCAGTTCCTCAAGCGGATTATCATCTATCGCGATGCTCGCGGCACTCGCGCTCTCCTCCTGCAGCGTATTTTTGTTTCAATCCCACTGATCGCAGCCTTTTCGTTTATAAAGATTCTTAATTTAAGAAGCAGGAAATCTACAAACAATCTGGCTGCCATTACGACTAGTAAATGTGCAATTCGATATCAAAAGTATTAAAGAAAGGAACACCCACGTGGCGATCGACTGGATCCGTCATGTCGGGATAAGGCTCTCTGTCTAGTCGGATGGTCTGCGGCACTTCCTTCAATGTCTGCTCATTCTAAAACTACAGAAATAAAAGTCTTCAACAATATGCCTAATTCAGGGAAAACGGACCTTGTTAGAATCATGCAAGAATAGTTGGTCCAAAAGGATTTCCTGCGGCTGCTGCCTGGGGCCGGACTGGTGGCGGTCTCCGCCAGCGACGGTGATTCTGTCGGGAACAGACATCCTGGACACGACTTTCTCTCTCTCCGCCCAGCCCGCGTCGTCATACTTTACCTTGGCAATGGATGAGTCGCCAGTCACAGACAAATGCTGCGGGATATTCATCTGCAACAACCACATAGTAACGATGGACAATGACAAATAGTGGATACAACCACGACCAAAACTCCCACGAACCAACAGAAAGAAAACGATTTTGAAATGTCATCAAAGTTGTGCTCCAATTTACCAATGAACCGCTCTGCTTTGACATGCGTTGCGGTTTTCTAATCAACGGTTCAAGAAGAATTTGAATTTCGCGGGCTCTGAGAGGAGGAGCGTCGGGCAACACTCCTATGCGGATTATTGCATTTGTTGCTAGCTTCACTTCCTTCAGGTCGTGTTCACTTTCTTTTTGGTATAATGAGTGCTGCTCTGAAGTGTTCTTTGCATAACCTGAAAATATTCTAAAAATGAAATTTGTTTCTTTAAAAATATTCACGCCATGAAATTTTTTTAAAGAATAATATGGACGATGTAGGTCCCTACCAGAGTTAAGTATTTATATTCTGTTGATTGCGCGTAATTAATATGTTTCTAGCTATTTAAAATGAAGAGCGAAATTTGAGGAGAAAATGTCGAAGCCCGAGGGCGAAGTCGCGAAGCGTGGCCGGGGCCGCCCGCCAAAGTCAGGAGGAGGAGTGAAGAAGGCAGCTGCACCGAAGAAGTCTTCAACTGGAAAGCGTGGCCGGTTAGCACTAGAGAATAAAATAAGGGGAATTTGAGAGATAGCTGTAGAGTGGGTGAACATACAGACCAATTGGGGGATGTCTGATAAAGTTTGTTGCATTTATAAATTGATTGTAGTCCGAAGAAGACCGCGTCACCGCCGAAGCCAGCGAAGTCTCCTTCATCAGGCAAGGGAAGGGGACGCCCACCCAAGAAGACAGCTTCTGGCAAGAAGAGCGAGGACAAGGAAGAGGAGGCTACCCTTCTGTCTCTGACAAGGGAGAGGAATCCGACGAGTAATAACCAATTACCATTCTTTAATATTCCACCAACAATTTTCATTCCTCACTAATTTTTTGTAACAACCGTTATTCGCTGTAAATAGCTTTCCTCAGTACTCGTGCTCTCGAGAGCTCTTTGTTCATAATTTCTCGTGATCTCGTTTTTGTCAACTTTTTTTTTACGTTCGTAGGTGTCGACAACGATAAAGCTTTTGTAGAAAGGTTTAACTTGCTCAGACGTTTAAGGTCATACATTATTCGGTAAACTGGATCCGCGTTATTGGCATTGAATGAGGAACCTTGCACAAGGCAGGCAACGATGATATAATTAATACTGCTAGCTTCGCGAGCAATATTGAACTGCATGGGGATTTGAAATGTTCGGTTATGCGCTCCAATCTGCAAGGAGCCGCTCCGCTGTTGCTTGCGTTGCGTTTGTGTATTTAACGGTTCCAGTACAGTTTTGAATTTCCAGGGCTGGGAAGTAGGCGTCTAGCGGGAGCTTTTCGTGCTGATTATAAAATTCATTGCTAACGTTTCTCCCATCCTCTCTCTCTCTCTCTCACTTCCTGGCGATATAAGCTTGCGGCGATTTTTATTCAGTGGCTTTCAAGTTTTTCGATTGAATTTGGCTTCTGTTAGAGCTAGAAAAAAATATTTTTGTTCCCGCCTGTATTTTGAGAAAAAGAAAGAGTACGAGCTTTTGATCTTGAACTGAGAGGTTCATTCTTTTTTCTAAATGATTTGTTACCAACATTTTTAATTATACGAAAGAGTGTATTTTGAAGGCAAATGGTGAAGCCCGAAGGTGAAGTCGCGAAGCGTGGCCGGGGCCGCCCGCCAAAGAAAGGAGGAAAAGCGAAGAAGGCAGCTATGTTTAAGAAGCTTTCAGAGGCAAAACGTGGACGGTCAGCTGTGACATTCCTTTTCTTCTTTTTGTTTCCCATTGTTTTATTCTAAAAGTTATTACGTTTAATTGAATTTTTTTAATTGGACATTGAATCGTTTCCTTTATTAAGCTAAAACTCTAAATTCTTTTAGTGCGAAGAAGAACGCAGCGTCGCCCCCGAAGCCTGCGAAGTCTCCTTCATCAGGCAAGGGAAGGGGACGCCCGACCAAGAACGACAAGGAGGATGTGGCAACTCCATCTGGCTCGGAGATGGGGGAGGAATCTGACGAGTAATGCTCATCTTTTTAATATATCACGCGTTATTCGTTATTTACCATTGGAATTTTACATCTTCTGTGAACTTTGCTTATTCAGTGAAAGTTGGTCAGTTCTCAATTTCTATAATTTCAAAAATATTTGGGAATTTCTAGGCCGAAGAAGACTGCACCGTCACCCAAGCCAACGAAGGCGGCTTCGTCGGGCAAAGGAAGAGGACGCCCGCCCAAGAAGGCAGCTTCTGCTAAGAAGAGCGACGATGAGGAGACTCCATCTGGCTCGGAGAAAGCCGAGGAATCTGACGAGTAACAACCATTCTGTATTATTCCACAAACACTTCATTCCTCATTAACTATTATTAAGTTAACCATCTCTTATCATGAATTCTGTTTTCACGTGAGCGGGCTCTCAAGAGTTTATTGTTCATAATTGCTCGTGATCTCTTTTGTTTGCTAATTTATCACATTTGTAGGTGTCGAAACAATAAAGTCTTGTAGAATTCAAACCTTGTTTACGCAGTACAAGGACGGGATTTTCCAAAGTAAGTATTTTGTGTCGTATAATGTCGGATAAGAAAGTTGTTGTAAAAGCAGTTGCTGTAGTCACACGGATGTTGGGCGAGTAATTTCTTGATGAAGGAAATTAGAAGCTGGGTATTCCTTTCACTCTTCGTTTGTGCGTCGGCAGTGTTAGTTCTCTAGCTTCCTGTGATGCTTCTCCAATTTCATTCCTAAACATTCAGTCAGAAGAATGTCATTCTTATAATAACGGATGATCAAGATGTCGAGCTGGGATCGCTCGAGGCTATGCCTAAAGTTGTCAGTCTCTTCATGATTAGCAACCTATTTGTTGAATAAGTTATTCAGAAGAAGTTGTTAATTGAAAAAGGCGTAATTCTGCGTGGGTACGCGACAACTCCAATTTGTTGTCCTTCTCGTTCCTCCATTCTCACTGGACTCTATGCACACAATCATAACGTCCACACAAATAATCAGAATTGCTCTGGTGCGACGTGGAGGTTTGACTCTTCATTGAAGAGATGACTTGTGAGCAACTGGTACAGATTTGAGGAGTCTGCACGAGGAGCATTCTATTGGAGTGTACATGCAGAGGGCGGGATACAGAACTGCCTATATTGGGAAGTATCTCAACGAATACGACGGAAGGCACATCCCTCCCGGATGGAACCACTGGGTCGGCCTTCATCACAACAGCAGGTCGCTACTCCAAGATACGTTCCCTCGCAGTTAAAGACTCACTTTTAGATTCTACAACTACACTCTCAACGTCAATGGCTCTAAGATGAAATATGGATTCGCCTACAGTAAGGTATTAGATTGTAAAGTTGATGAAACTGGAGATATGAAGATGTTCAGGATTATTTAACCGATGTTGTGACTAATCGCAGCATCGACTTCATTTCACGGGAAGCATCCGGTGCTCTGCCTTTCTTTATTGTCATCTCATATCCTGCTCCCCATGGACCTGAGGATCCGGCTCCGCAACACTCACATCTCTTCAATCACACTTTTTCACATAGGCACGGTTGGCTTGGCTAAGGGAGGGAAAGAGAGAAAAGAGTGAAAAAGTAGAAAGTGAGAGAAGAGAGAAAGTAGAAAGCGAGAGGAGGAAGAGAAAGAAGAGTGAAAATAGGAAGCGAAAGGAGGGAGAGAGAGAGAGAGAATGTAGAAAGCGAGAAGAGAGAGAAAGTAGAAAGCGAGAGGAGGAGAGAGAGAATAGAGAAAGTAGAAAGCGAAAGGAGGGAGAGAGAGCGAAAGAGAAAGTAGAAAGCGAGAGGAGAGAAAAAAGTAGAAAGCGAAAGGAGAGAGAAAGTATAAAGCGAGAGGAGGTAGGGAGAGAAAATAGAAAGCGAAAGGAATTAACTTGTAGGACTGCCTCCTGGAATTATGCTCCAAATCCGGACAAGCAGTGGCTCCTTCAGAGAACTGGCAAGATGCTCCCGGTTCACGTCGCATTCACTGATCTCTTGCAGAGACGAAGACTCCAGACACTTCAGAGCGTCGACGATGGAGTCGAAAAGGTTCTCTATTTCTACTCTCTCTCTCTCTCTCTCTCTCTCACACACACACACACACACACACACACACACACACACACACACACACTCTTCTCATTCCCTCTCTCTCTCTTTCTCTCTCTCTTTCTTTCTCTCATTGTCTCTCTCTCTTTCCTTCTCTCTCTCCCTCTCCCTCTCTCTCTCTCTCATTCTCTCTGCTTCTCTCTCTAATCCTCCTCTCTCTCATTCTATCTCTTCCTCTCCCTCTCCCTCTCTCTCCTCTCCATGCAGTTAGTTCACCTGCTGCGTGAGCATCGCATCCTGTCCTCTTCGTTCTTGCTGTACACCTCAGACCATGGTTATCACGTGGGCCAGTTCGGCTTAATCAAAGGCAAGAATATGCCGTATGAATTCGACACGAGAGTTCCTTTTCTGATCCGCGGGCCGGGTCTTCCTCGGAATGCCACGTAGTAGGTGACAATTTCGCTCTCTTCCTCCCGCTACAGTAACCTGATAACTTGGATACTCACACTCAGCACTGACTACTTGGTGGCTAACATCGACGTGGCTCCGACTATTCTGGATATGGCTGGCGCTACCGTACCCCCTCACATGGATGGCCGATCTGTTCTTCATCTCATCACTCCATGCTAGTGTCATTTATTCCGATTACAACTTGGAATGGTTTCATGATATTTGACATTTTAGCATCAATTCACAGTGAGATGAAAGACCTTCCTCGATGGCGAGATTCTCTTCTCATTGAAAGAGGGTACGATTCCCTTTTGTCAAGTCTTTTCTTTATACTTATCTTTCTTCTTTATTTACGGCTCTAGAATAGAGAAGGAGAAAGTTGTTTACTCATATGCAGGAAGATGCCTCGCATGCGAAGTCTTCGAGAAAGACTGCAGAGACAAAGAGTAAAGTTTGGAAGAAGAGAAAGAGTGACAAATGAGTGCAGAAAGAAGAAATGGCAGCAGCCTTGCCAGCTCAACCAGGTTGCGCAGTCTTGATTCGTCTTTCATCCATTAAAGAGAGTGCAATTTGGGACAAATATACAAATTGAATAACTTGAGCTTTTCCACTGTGTTCGCGGAGAAGACGGCGCATGGAGAGTGAAGGCGTGTGCTGAGAGGAAGGGATGCGCGTGCTCCAGAAGAAGAAGGAAGGAACGACGAATATGGGAAGATAATCAAGATGGAATTATCAATCGATTCCTTCGGGTTGCGTACAATGAACAGATTGAAGAGAGCGGGCAGTGGTCTCAAGGAGAATTTGCTCTCAACAGGAACACATCAGTGGTTACTGACAACCGGCATCTTGACTATTCTGCTTTTCAATTAGGGTTTATTTCACTGCTCAAGATCACCCCTCTCCCGTTTCTTTCAGAAGTCACCGCGAAGATATCGTCGGTGTTTGTGTGGCAGTGAAAGAGTTGGCGAGTTCAGCTCTCAACTACTGAATTCCAGCGTAGCAGATCCTCTCCTCTTCCCTGAAGAGGAGGCCACTCCCTCTCTCACCCTCACATACAATCGTTCGATTTCGAAGAAAGAGTTAGTAAAGTTGGCATTCACTTCCTACAAGTCTTGTAAACACCTAATCTATATTGGGGTGGGTTTTTTTTTAATCGAAACAACAAGTTCTCAAAATAAAGAATTGTTTAGCTGTACCCAACCTCAAATGAGCTGTTTCTCTCATGGCTCCTCCCATTGGAGAACTCCTCCTCTCTGGCCAGAAGAATACGGTGCTTTCTGCTTCTGCCAGAACAGCAACAAGTACAGTGGATCATTCATGCCCCTTACCTTTGGACAGTCGTTCGCTTCACTCTGTGTCTCTCTCTTTCATCTCTCCCTCCTCTCTCTCTCTGTCTCTCTTTCATCTCTCCCTCCTCGTTCTCTCTCTCTCTCTCTCTCTCTCTCTCTCTTTCATCTCTACCTTCTCTCTTTCATCTCTCCCTCATCTCTCTCTCTCTCTCTCTCTCTTTCATCTCTACCTCCTCTCTCTCTCTTTCATCTCTCTCTCTCCCAACTCTCTCTCTCTCTCTCTTTCTCTTTCATCTGTCACTCCTCTCTCTCTCCTTCATCTCTCCCTCTTCTCTCTCCCAGCAACACGTACTGGTGCATCCGGACTCTTAACGAGACTCACAATTTCCTCTACTGCGAATTTGTTACTGAATTCGTGAGCTTCTACAACTTAAGCGTTGATCCATTCCAGGTTGGCATTGTTAATGTAGAAGGGGTGGGATTGAGAGAGGGAGAGCGGGCATGCTTGAAACGGAGTCTTCAGCTTCGGAATGCAGTTCTGTCGTTGTCGAATGGGATCATCGAGCTGCTCTCTCAACAACTCGCCCGTCTTCGCCTTTGCCGTGGCTTCGCTTGTAACATCTGACTTTCTTTTCTAGTCCATGTATTATCTTGCTTTCTTGTACCACGCCTAGCATTTCTTGCCATCGTCTGTCTAGAATTATTCTATTCTAAATGAGCAAGACAATGTGCTTTCAAAGCTAAATGATCTCGGCCATAACAGAAGTTTGCTTTCAGTTGGTGAAAAAAAATACGATGTAGTTGTTCCAGTTCACTATACAGTACACAAATTGGGAGTGCGGGGTTTTCTCTTCATAATTGACAGTTTAACGATTTATTAAATAACAGCACGGTGGGTCAAGGCGACACTGAATATATCCACCGTGAGGGTAAAGAAAAAAGGGCTAAATGAATGGCGGTTAGTCTCTGATGTTGTTCTGCTTCTCTTCGTAATTAGGGTGGCATAAATACGGTGTAAATATAAAATAATTGAGCGAGGCTGGATGAAGTAATTAGACTCGCTTGTAGAATCGCTTGGCGGAGACATCGCCCTCGTTCATGGTGACGACGAGCTTCTCTCCCTCGATGAAGTAACCGTACTCCTCCTCCTTCGCCTCGCTACTCGGGTCCGTCGGAAGGTGGTGCTCGTACATGATTCCATCCTTCATGTAGAACTTCACCTGCAGCAAACCATCACTCATCCTCTACCTTGCCAGCCATCGCTACCTACCTCTCATCGCTCCTCGGTTTTGCCATCTCTCCCTTTCTCTCTCTCTCTCTCTCTCTCTCTCTCTCTCTCTCACTCTATCTCTCTCTCTCCCTCTGTCTAGTGTTTTCTCCCTATCAACACTCGTTTCTTTTCTGACAAACACGTCATGATTGAAAATGCAGTAAGACAACGGGCTACTAACAGCGCGCCTGTCCACATTGCATTATCAGCTGCCAGAGGGAGAGAACAACATAAAGATAAACGGGGACCAACGAAGAATGAATGTCCAAACTTCTAGCAATTAGGATCAGGCAGCTCATTATTGGAAAGAGGCAGAGAGAGAGAGAGAGAGAGAGAGAGAGAGAGAGATAAAGAAAGATGGAGAGAGAGAATGAGATAAGAAGGGATGAAGACGCGCCTTGTGTTGCGTGGAGTCAAGTCCCTCTCCGATGAACTCCTTGCCGAGTTCGACTCCCTTGTAGAAGACGTTCTTCTTCGTTGTCAGATTGGCGTAGTCGAACTTCTTGGGGTCGTCGCTCTTGGTGAATTCCTTCTCGAAAGTCGCCATGGTGATGAGTCTGCGGGTGAACCAGCTGTAGCCTGTAAGATTCCATTTCAGATTAGAAAAGGAGATCGAGGATAAGGAGAATAAAATGTCACCCTTCGCGGAGAGGTAGGCATCGAAGTTTTCATCGTCGAAGTTCGTCCACTTCCCATAGAATCCCTCCGGCAAAACATCCGCGAGAGCGGAAGAGAACACGGCACAGACGCAGACCAAGGCAAGGAAGCTACGCATCTTTACCTTAAGAATCAATCCGCCATCTTCAAGAACAAATACTTGATTGGAAATCTACCGAGAGAAGCAGAGTGAGAGAGAGAGAGAATGACAGAGCGAGAGAGAGAGAGTGAGGGGAGAGAGAGAGATTGTGGAGAGAGAAAAAATGAATAAAATGGGGTTGTCGAATATTGTGATATAATTCTACCAGTTAAAGTATTTAGAAGTAAGTGAACTACATACGTAAGCATAGAGTCCCCGTAATGGATGCTTATAGAAATGCCACATACATATAGATCTAGAAAGAACTGTATGGGAAGGAAAATGTTTGACTGCTTCTTATATTGAGGTGATATTAAGAGACACAGATTCATTCTGGAATTCTTCCTTTGCAAAATACCTAATAGAGAAAAGAAATGATTCATTTGAAGGGGGAGAAATGGGACGGTTATCATTATTCACCGTTGTCAATTGGCGCCTTCGGCACGGTCGCCGACACTAAGAGTGGATGGATCAAGATGGGCTGAGCGAATAGAGCAAAGTGCAAGAGGGAGAGAAGCCGAGGACTGCTTGTTGTCATTGCATCCTCTCTCATTTTATAATGGTTGAGTTGCCTTGGGGTTCTCTCCGCCCTTTCTCCTCCCTCTGCTAAGAGGGATGCCGACTCTTCTTCTCACCCCATTCAGTGCCACTTGTCTCTCTGACCCGGCGATTCGGGAGAGATCCACGGATAAAGCAGGCGAGAGATGACACAGAGAATGAGAGCGAGAAAGAGATAAGAGAGCGAGAGAGAGAGAGAGAGAGAGAGAGGGGTGGAGAGAGAGAATGAGAGAGAGAGAGAAAGATATGTATATGCAAAGAGAGCATGAGAGGGATAGAGAGATATAGAGAAAATGGGAAAGAGAGATAACGAAGGCCCAAAAAGCCGACCACGTGTCTCTCAGAGTGGAAGCACATGTGTAATCCAGACGTTCAAACCCATTACTGCCTGGTCATCCTATGCCTATTCCTAATCTTGCAGTCCATCTCTCAAAAGCAGAGATTACCCAACCCTTCGCCACAACAGAGTGCCGACCTCCATGGCCAGGCAGTCGTCTTCCACTCTTCGACCCCGATCTGCTGCCGCTCCTCACCTCATCTTGACACTTTGCATGGAATTAAGGCACCTTTATCATCCATCGAATAAGCAGAGAATCGTTAAAAAGTACAATCTGCATCGGTTAAAATAGCATTGAGAAAATACATAATAAAACTGGCAATATTAATAAATAAATAAAATGAAATGGGGTGAGAAGAACACGCGATGAGTGGGAGGTAGAGAAGGGAAGAGAGCGAGAGAGAGAGAGAGAGAGAGAGAGAGAATGTGTTCACTTCTTCTCCTCCACTTCGATTCTCTTGAAGAAGCGCTTGCAGGAAATGCCGTTGTTCTCCATCTTCTGCAATCTCGAATGTTGGATGTCTACTGATTGCTTCTTCTTCCAATGCTTCATTTCTTCCTGAACTGACGAGCAGCAAGAAGTCGTCTTTGTCAATGGAGTAATGATACGTCTCCGGCTTGGCATCGGCTTGCTCGATGCGAATGTGAGTCTCCCTTAGAGTGTCCTCCGCAAAGTTGAAGGTAATCTACAATAATGCAAACTTGTTGAGTCAGGTTATTGCTTTACTATCTTTGTAATAGAATGAAAAAGGTTAAAGAAATGCGAGGATAGAAATGGAGAAGAAAGAAAGAGTAAGAACGATGAAGAGAAAGAGAGAGAGAGAGAGAGAGAGAGAGAGAGAGTAGAAAAGAGAAGATGCAGAGATATCTGATAGGAAGAGAAAGAGTGAGCAGTGGGATAAGAGAGAGAAGCCGAGATGACTAGCATTGTGCATTGTGCTGTCCAGCCCCTCTGCCTGGAACGTCTCTCCCAGCTTCCAATCCGCGTACTTTGTATTCTTCTTCGAAGAGAGATTCTCCAGCGTGTAGCTGTTCTCACTCGATCCCTTCGATATCACCTAAACTGATCAATCTCAACAATGCATTTCTTATCCCTTGGCAAGATCTAGCTAGCAGATTAAAACACAGAGGAAATACAGCTCAGTTTCAAATGTCTTCTTTTTTATATCGTTCAAAAAGCTCAAAAATTTCTTGAAGAATGAAAATCCGCTGCAACTATTCTTGAAAATAGTACATGTTACATGAGTAATTCTTTAAGGGTGATTCTAAGGCATGTAGAAATACGTAGAGAAAGTGAAAGAAGGAGAGAGAGAGAGAGAGAGAGAGAGAGAGAGAGAGAGATAAAGAGAGAGAGTGAGAGAGAACGAGAGGGTGAGAGATGGAGAGAGAGAGAGTGAGTGAGAGAGAGAGATAGGGAGAGCACAAATGAACAGAGAAAGGAGTAAGCAAGTAGAAAGAATGTTGAAGCAACTGAAGATTGTAGAACTCCTGATGAGCAAAATGCGGAAACCTTGGTAACAGAAGTGAATTGGATCATCTTGCGGAGGAACCAATTCACTCCCTTCGAAGCCAGGAAAGCATCGAAGTTCTCGCTGTGGTCGTGCACGAAACGACCAAAGAACTTGGATGGAATCTGCTCAGCCGACATCCGGCCAACACTGCAAAGAGGCATTCAGCATACCCCAAAAACCATTCTAACACTCCAGTCAAAACAAACCCACACTATGAGAACATGTTGATAAGGACTGATCAATTCGTGGAAGAGGAAAACATACGCAAGAGGAGAGGGAAGAGGAGACGCATTCTTGCTAGCAGCCAGAAGGACAACTGGCATATTGCAAGTTAACAGCAGGGGCAAAAGCCCCCCCCCCCCTCCATCACCCACTACACAGGAATTTTAAAGGGGGCCCACGTATGCTGAATAGGGGGCCACACCGGGGTGCGACCACGCCGTGGCCCCTCATTCCGCACTCGCGCAGCCACCCTTTACCCAAGCAACCTCGCCGTGGCCCCTGATTCTGCTTGTGGTGGCCACTAATGCTTTTTGACGTTGAAATGGGGCCACAAGGGGGTTATCTAGTGTAAAAGTACGGTTGAGTGTTTTCGATGTTTTTAAAAACGAGAAGGACGCTGCACTAAAAATATTACTCGCCATGGACTTTTTGCATGTGCTGTTCATTATGTATTTTAGCTTCTGACTTAATTAGTTTGTTTTCATGGTTTGCGATGGCTTGCAAACGAAAATGCGACTACAGGATGGGATCGAGGCGGCCCAACTGCAATTAGTCGCGTAACTTTAACAGGTCAGCGCTGTTTTGTTTACTTTAAGTTCGCTGCGATGATTTTTTTGAAGACGGTGCTGCACCTTGCGAGATCGAGCGCGACCTGTTCCGCGGCGAGAGAGACACTGAAGATGGGGACAGCGATGGATGTTTTGGAAGAAGACTACGGCGTGTCGTTCGCACGAGGTCAACTGCTCCAGTAATGATTTTTTTTAAACTTCAAAGCTACTCTTCCAGTGTGCGGTGATGAGCGACTGGTATCTGCGCAGGCTGGATGGGACAGGCAGGGAGGCCATTCTTCCCCAAGAAGTGCAGTGTTGGACAAGACTTGCGATCTTTCCTTGCCGCCGAGATAGATAACGCCCCCTTGCCCGTTCATTTTCCGCATGTTAGGATTCCCGTTTTGATTGTCATGTGATTCTGGTAACTAGAAGAATAAATGTACTTGTCAAGTGATGAAAGCAGGCACGAGAAAAGCAATGAATAAGGGGCAGCGAACGGTATGATAAGGGGCCCGGATGAGCTGGATAGGGGGCCAGGTATGTGGAAAAGGGGGCGCTACAACGGAGAATAAGGGGCCCCTGTTCGTTGTATAAGTGGCCACGACGTAGTCTTTCGGGAGCTTACGCGCTTGATCAGGGGGCAGCTAGCAGAATGAGGGGCCCACGCCGGGTGGATTAGGGGCCAAAATGGGTTCTCTCTTGGCCGCTAAAAATCGCACGTCGTGGCCCCTTATTCCCCATGCATGGGCCCCCTTTAAAATTCCTGTGTAATCACTTTCTCTGCACGTAGACCTTAAGCTTCCACTCATCGCCAGCCTACTTTATAATGTATCATTATCTATCAAAATACTGTAGGGGGAATGCCCAAAAACTTCTCCAGTTTCCACCACAGCGTAACCCAACCACAGATTCAGTTATTATAAGCTTATAGCAGAAACCGATATTCAATTGCAAAAAACCGGAAAAACCGCCTTTACTCACAACCTTAATTAAATATTGTATTTGTCGATGTTTACACTGTACCATACACTCGAAACGGAGATACAACAAGAAACCAGGTTTATTGTCCTTGCCATTATACAACAGTAACAATAAACAACGAGGGAAAGGAGACTTCGTCTTAGATGGGGTTGTTGACCCACTTGGAGAGAGGGCCGTGCTCGCGCATGAGCTTGGCTCCGACTCCGTCCGGCTTGAGACGACCCTCCGCGCGCATCTTCTCGTAATCCTCACGGTCCCATCGGGTGAATCCCCACTTGCGGGAGATAACCACGTACTGACGGCCGGGGAACTTGAACTTGGCACGACGGAAAGCCTCGATCGCGTTGGGGACGTGCTGAAATCGGTCATACTATGGAACACTAGTACATATCAGTTTCTTTTAATATTTAAACTCCATTAAAAAAAAGGGTATCACTACCCCAGAGGGCCCCAAAAATGTTGAATTTTTTCGCTGAAACTTGGCTAAGGGTGGGTTGCTTGGCACGGGGATCACGAATATGACATTCATGTTTAATTATAAAGTCATTAAAAAAGCCATATAGTAACAACTGTGGAATTCAATTTTGACTCAGATCGCGTTGTTAATCTCGGTAAGGGAGTCGCAATTGGGGCATGAAGGGCTGGGAAGAAGTGCTATTGAGCCCAGTTATGAATTATGTTATAATTTAAAATGGATGTTATATTCGTGTTCCCCGTGTGAAACAACACCTGGGCCATGTTTCTGAGAAAAATCAAATTTCAATATTTTTGGGGGCTCTCTGGGGTAGTGATAGTCGAAGAGTACCAAAAAAAGAACGAAATAGAATATACTAACAGAAAATTAATTGAATCATGAAGCTTCCTTTATTATTCAAATGTTCGTTCTATTCTAATATTGGAAGAAAATATCATTCAAGCTATAGAAAACCTCCCCTTCCTGAAGGAACAGGAATATATTTTCATCTAGCTCACAGTAACATGGTCAAGACCTCACCTGGTCCCTGATGCGGACGGAGAAAAGAAGGTCGCCGATGTCGACACGGGCCACGAGACCCTGGGGCTTTCCGTAAGCTCCACGCATTCCGGTCTGAAGTCGATCAGCACCGGCGCACGAGAGCATCTTGTTGATGCGCACGACGTGGAAGGGATGCTTGCGCACGCGGATGTGGAAGCCTTCCTTTCCGCACGTCTTCACCATGTACCTGAATGGCATGTCAGTATTAAAATATCATTACGAAAATTGACATTTAATTCTCTTTATCACACTGTCTCATGTGATATACGATGGTCTAGAGCACACAAGCTTAGCACGAACACCTTTAGTAATAAAGTTAAGGAGAATATGTATATTATTCGATAAAAATGACTGTGGGTATATAAAACCACCAACTTGTTAGCGCAAATGCGAGCGGCCTCGAGGGCCTCGGATGAAAGATGCTCGCGTTCGTTGGAGATCATGTGAACGCACGCCGGGAACTCATCGACGCCAGCCTTCTTCCTGCCCAGATCGAAGATTCTGATCTTGGCATCGGGGACTCCGCGACAGAAACGGGACTTCGGGTAGGGCTTGTTCTTGATGTAGCGGTAGCAACGCGCCGGGCGGCGACCCATGTTCTACAACAAAAACAGATAAAAAAAGGGGAAAAATTACAAATCAACACAGAAAAATAAGATACCTTCAGTCAAGAAGAAATATTTTCCGCTGTCGGAAAATAAATGTAACTCTTGTTTGAGCAACGGTAAAGTCATCCAAACAGGCATATCGCTAGGGAATTCTTTGAATTTCAAATGTCAATATGAAGTTACTGTAAGAATTGGCAGAAGTGATATTTGAATATGATAGGCTCGTTGTTTTTTCGAAGGTTTTGGTGCTTCCAGAGTTTTGGAATAATTTGTTTATTATAATTTTTCGATCGTATTTTTAGCAGACACAGAGTTTCAGAATTCTCAACAATGGAAAGCCCGTTCGTCAGCTTGGAGGAGCTACTCTCTCGATGTCTTCCTTCAACAAGCGGCGAAAATACAGACGGAAACTTGCCGTCGGTGGACCTGCTCGCTCAAGTCTTCTTGAAAGACAAGGCAGACGATGACGCAGTTTGCCTTCCCATCCCGGGCGACCTGGCCATCCATCTCCGAGCCATTGCTGCCGGACAGGCTTTCTCAGTCGACTCCCTCTTCTCCCTTCTCTACCTTGCTGTCTGCGACGACGTTGTCTTGTCTGGATACCACGACATCCGTCCCCCTCTTCTGCTGTCCTTGAGTCCTCTTCTCTACGATGTTCTTGTCCTCCCCTCATATTCTCAATGCTTGTCTTGCTTTGTGAGAAGCTTCTAGACGAGAATTCGAGTGAAGACGTGCGATCGAGTTTGCTTTCTTCTATCTTCGTTTTCCTGAACGAACGAGTTGATGTGCTTCCCCCGAGCCGGCTCTTGGACTCTTCAATCCGCATCTTGCTGGCATCCCCCAAGGGTGTGAGTGGCCGCGCGTGGTCCTCTCCCCTTCGCCTTCTCGCTACTCGTCTCCTTCGCACTCGCGAGTTGCCTCTGCTCCTCCAGCAACAACTTCTTCCTTCTCTCCGCTGCTCTTTCCGTGGTTGGCAGTCGCTTCCTCTCAGCCGACGGTCTCTTCACTCGGACCCTTTCTGCCATGGCCGAAGTCCATCTTCGTCT
>CALZFC010000022.1:0-106952 GCA_945643635.1 Allodiplogaster sudhausi | reverse complement strand
AAAATAAATCTAAAACGAAAATTCGGGCATGAACGTGTACAAAGGTCTCTTTAGCAGCAAAATTAAGAGAGAAAAGTTCAGAAAACTGAAGCAATGAGTCCTGCCTATTATCACTAGAAAGGGAAAGTTTTCTACATGGTTTCTCTATGTACACGCAATTTTCTAGAATGTCCACCCGAAAATAAATTCTAAACGAAAATTCGGGCATGAACGGTGTACAAAGGTCTCTTTTAGCAGCAAATTAAGAGAGAAAAGTTCAGAAACTGAAGCAATGAGTCCTGCCTATTATCACTAGAAAGGAACAGTTTTCTACATGGTTTCTCTATGTACACGCAATTTTCTAGAATGTCCAGCCTGAAAAATAATTCTAAAACGAAATTCGGGCATGAACGGTGTACAAAGGTCTCTTTTAGCAGCAAATTAAGAGAGAAAAGTTCAGAAAACTGAAGCAATGAGTCCTGCCTATTATCACTAGAAAGGGAACAGTTTTCTACATGGTTTCTCTATGTACACGCAATTTTCTAGAATGTCCAGCCCGAAAATAAATTCTAAAACGAAAATTCGGGCATGAACGGTGTACAAAGGTCTCTTTTAGCAGCAAAATTAAGAGAGAAAAGTTCAGAAAACTGAAGCAATGAGTCCTGCCTATTATCACTAGAAAGGGAACAGTTTTCTACATGGTTTCTCTATGTACACGCAATTTTCTAGAATGTCCAGCCGAAAAATAAATTCTAAAACGAAAATTCGGGCATGAACGGTGTACAAAGGTCTCTTTTAGCAGCAAAATTAAGAGAGAAAAGTTCAGAAAACTGAAGCAATGAGTCCTGCCTATTATCACTAGAAAGGAACAGTTTTCTACATGGTTTCTCTATGTACACGCAATTTTCTAGAATGTCCAGCCCGAAAAATAAATTCTAAAACGAAAATTCGGGCATGAACGGTGTACAAAGGTCTCTTTTAGCAGCAAAATTAAGAGAGAAAAGTTCATAAAACTGAAGCAATGAGTCCTGCCTATTATCACTAGAAAGGGAACAGTTTTCTACATGGTTTCTCTATGTACACGCAATTTTCTAGAATGTCCAGCCCGAAAAATAATTCTAAAACGAAAATTCGGGCATGAACGGTGTACAAAGGTCTCTTTTAGCAGCAAAATTAAGAGAGAAAAGTTCAGAAAACTGAAGCAATGAGTCCTGCCTATTATCACTAGAAAGGGAACAGTTTTCTACATGGTTTCTCTATGTACACGCAATTTTCTAGAATGTCCAGCCCGAAAAATAAATTCTAAAACGAAAATTCGGGCATGAACGGTGTACAAAGGTCTCTTTTAGCAGCAAAATTAAGAGAGAAAAGTTCAGAAAACTGAAGCAATGAGTCCTGCCTATTATCACTAGAAAGGAACAGTTTTCTACATGGTTTCTCTATGTACACGCAATTTTCTAGAATGTCCAGCCCGAAAAATAATTCTAAAACGAAAATTCGGGCATGAACGGTGTACAAAGGTCTCTTTTAGCAGCAAAATTAAGAGAGAAAGTTCAGAAAACTGAAGCAATGAGTCCTGCCTATTATCACTAGAAAGGGAACAGTTTTCTACATGGTTTCTCTATGTACACGCAATTTTCTAGAATGTCCAGCCCGAAAAATAAATTCTAAAACGAAAATTCGGGCATGAACGGTGTACAAAGGTCTCTTTTAGCAGCAAAATTAAGAGAGAAAAGTTCAGAAAACTGAAGCAATGAGTCCTGCCTATTATCACTAGAAGGGAACAGTTTTCTACATGGTTTCTCTATGTACACGCAATTTTCTAGAATGTCCAGCCCGAAAATAAATTCTAAAACGAAAATTCGGGCATGAACGGTGTACAAAGTCTCTTTTAGCAGCAAATTAAGAGAGAAAAGTTCAGAAAACTGAAGCAATGAGTCCTGCCTATTATCACTAGAAAGGGAACAGTTTTCTACATGGTTTCTCTATGTACACGCAATTTTCTAGAATGTCCAGCCCGAAAAATAAATCTAAAACGAAATTCGGGCATGAACGGTGTACAAAGGTCTCTTTTAGCAGCAAATTAAGAGAGAAAAGTTCAGAAAACTGAAGCAATGAGTCCTGCCTATTATCACTAGAAAGGGAACAGTTTTCTACATGGTTTCTCTATGTACACGCAATTTTCTAGAATGTCCAGCCCGAAAAATAAATTCTAAAACGAAAATTCGGGCATGAACGGTGTACAAAGGTCTCTTTTAGCAGCAAAATTAAGAGAGAAAAGTTCAGAAAACTGAAGCAATGAGTCCTGCCTATTATCACTAGAAAGGGAACAGTTTTTCTACATGGTTTCTCTATGTACACGCAATTTTCTAGAATGTCCAGCCCGAAAAATAAATTCTAAAACGAAAATTCGGGCATGAACGTGTACAAAGGTCTCTTTTAGCAGCAAAATTAAGAGAGAAAAGTTCAGAAAACTGAAGCAATGAGTCCTGCCTATTATCACTAGAAAGGGAACAGTTTTCTACATGGTTTCTCTATGTACACGCAATTTTCTAGAATGTCCAGCCCGAAAAATAATTCTAAAACGAAAATTCGGGCATGAACGGTGTACAAAGGTCTCTTTTAGCAGCAAAATTAAGAGAAAAAGTTCATAAAACTGAAGCAATGAGTCCTGCCTATTATCACTAGAAAGGGAACAGTTTTCTACATGGTTTCTCTATGTACACGCAATTTTCTAGAATGTCCAGCCCGAAAAATAAATTCTAAAACGAAAATTCGGGCATGAACGGTGTACAAAGGTCTCTTTTAGCAGCAAAATTAAGAGAGAAAAGTTCAGAAACTGAAGCAATGAGTCCTGCCTATTATCACTAGAAAGGGAACAGTTTTCTACATGGTTTCTCTATGTACACGCAATTTTCTAGAATGTCCAGCCCGAAAATAAATTCTAAAACGAAATTCGGGCATGAACGGTGTACAAAGGTCTCTTTTAGCAGCAAAATTAAGAGAGAAAGTTCAGAAAACTGAAGCAATGAGTCCTGCCTATTATCACTAGAAAGGGAACAGTTTTTCTACATGGTTTCTCTATGTACACGCAATTTTCTAGAATGTCCAGCCCGAAATAAATTCTAAAACGAAAATTCGGGCATGAACGGTGTACAAAGGTCTCTTTTAGCAGCAAAATTAAGAGAGAAAAGTTCAGAAAACTGAAGCAATGAGTCCTGCCTATTATCACTAGAAAGGAACAGTTTTCTACATGGTTTCTCTATGTACACGCAATTTTCTAGAATGTCCAGCCCGAAAAATAAATTCTAAAACGAAAATTCGGGCATGAACGGTGTACAAAGGTCTCTTTTAGCAGCAAATAAGAGAGAGAAAAATCAGAAAACTGAAGCAATGAGTCCTGCCTATTATCACTAGAAGGGAACAGTTTTCTACATGGTTTCTCTATGTACACGCAATTTTCTAGAATGTCCAGCCCGAAAAATAAATTCTAAAACGAAAATTCGGGCATGAACGGTGTACAAAGGTCTCTTTTAGCAGCAAAATTAAGAGAGAAAGTTCAGAAAACTGAAGCAGAGTCCTGCCTATTATCACTAGAAAGGGAACAGTTTTCTACATGGTTTCTCTATGTACACGCAATTTTCTAGAATGTCCAGCCCGAAAAATAAATTCTAAAACGAAAATTCGGGCATGAACGGTGTACAAAGGTCTCTTTTAGCAGCAAAATTAAGAGAGAAAAGTTCATAAAACTGAAGCAATGAGTCCTGCCTATTATCACTAGAAAGGGAACAGTTTTCTACATGGTTTCTCTATGTACACGCAATTTTCTAGAATGTCCAGCCCGAAAAATAAATTCTAAAACGAAATTCGGGCATGAACGGTGTACAAAGGTCTCTTTTAGCAGCAAAATTAAGAGAGAAAAGTTCAGAAAACTGAAGCAATGAGTCCTGCCTATTATCACTAGAAAGGGAACAGTTTTCTACATGGTTTCTCTATGTACACGCAATTTTCTAGAATGTCCAGCCCGAAAAATAAATTCTAAAACGAAAATTCGGGCATGAACGGTGTACACAAGGTCTCTTTTAGCAGCAAAATTAAGAGAGAAAAGTTCAGAAAACTGAAGCAATGAGTCCTGCCTATTATCACTAGAAAGGGAACAGTTTTCTACATGGTTTCTCTATGTACACGCAATTTTCTAGAATGTCCAGCCTGAAAATAAATTCTAAAACGAAAATTCGGGCATGAACGGTGTACAAAGGTCTCTTTTAGCAGCAAAATTAAGAGAGAAAAGTTCAGAAAACTGAAGCAATGAGTCCTGCCTATTATCACTAGAAAGGGAACAGTTTTCTACATGGTTTCTCTATGTACACGCAATTTTCTAGAATGTCCAGCCCGAAAAATAAATTCTAAAACGAAAATTCGGGCATGAACGGTGTACAAAGGTCTCTTTTAGCAGCAAAATTAAGAGAGAAAAGTTCAGAAAACTGAAGCAATGAGTCCTGCCTATTATCACTAGAAAGGGAACAGTTTTCTACATGGTTTCTCTATGTACACGCAATTTTCTAGAATGTCCAGCCGAAAAATAAATTCTAAAACGAAAATTCGGGCATGAACGGTGTACAAAGGTCTCTTTTAGCAGCAAAATTAAGAGAGAAAAGTTCAGAAAACTGAAGCAATGAGTCCTGCCTATTATCACTAGAAAGGGAACAGTTTTCTACATGGTTTCTCTATGTACACGCAATTTTCTAGAATGTCCAGCCCGAAAAATAATTCTAAAACGAAAATTCGGGCATGAACGGTGTACAAAGGTCTCTTTTAGCAGCAAAATTAAGAGAGAAAAGTTCAGAAAACTGAAGCAATGAGTCCTGCCTATTATCACTAGAAAGGGAACAGTTTTCTACATGGTTTCTCTATGTACACGCAATTTTCTAGAATGTCCAGCCCGAAAAATAAATTCTAAAACGAAAATTCGGGCATGAACGGTGTACAAAGGTCTCTTTTAGCAGCAAAATTAAGAGAGAAAAGTTCAAAAACTGAAGCAATGAGTCCTGCCTATTATCACTAGAAAGGGAACAGTTTTCTACATGGTTTCTCTATGTACACGCAATTTTCTAGAATGTCCAGCCCGAAAAATAAATTCTAAAACGAAATTCGGGCATGAACGGTGTACAAAGGTCTCTTTTAGCAGCAAAATTAAGAGAGAAAAGTTCAGAAAACTGAAGCAATGAGTCCTGCCTATTATCACTAGAAAGGGAACAGTTTTCTACATGGTTTCTCTATGTACACGCAATTTTCTAGAATGTCCAGCCCGAAAAATAAATTCTAAAACGAAAATTCGGGCATGAACGGTGTACAAAGGTCTCTTTTAGCAGCAAAATTAAGAGAGAAAAGTTCAGAAAACTGAAGCAATGAGTCCTGCCTATTATCACTAGAAAGGGAACAGTTTTCTACATGGTTTCTCTATGTACACGCAATTTTCTAGAATGTCCAGCCCGAAAAATAAATTCTAAAACGAAAATTCGGGCATGAACGGTGTACAAAGGTCTCTTTTAGCAGCAAAATTAAGAGAGAAAAGTTCAGAAAACTGAAGCAATGAGTCCTGCCTATTATCACTAGAAAGGGAACAGTTTTCTACATGGTTTCTCTATGTACACGCAATTTTCTAGAATGTCCAGCCCGAAAAATAAATTCTAAAACGAAAATTCGGGCATGAACGGTGTACAAAGGTCTCTTTTAGCAGCAAAATTAAGAGAGAAAAGTTCAGAAAACTGAAGCAATGAGTCCTGCCTATTATCACTAGAAAGGGAACAGTTTTCTACATGGTTTCTCTATGTACACGCAATTTTCTAGAATGTCCAGCCCGAAAAATAAATTCTAAAACGAAAATTCGGGCATGAACGGTGTACAAAGGTCTCTTTTAGCAGCAAAATTAAGAGAGAAAAGTTCAGAAAACTGAAGCAATGAGTCCTGCCTATTATCACTAGAAAGGGAACAGTTTTCTACATGGTTTCTCTATGTACACGCAATTTTCTAGAATGTCCAGCCCGAAAAATAAATTCTAAAACGAAAATTCGGGCATGAACGGTGTACAAAGGTCTCTTTTAGCAGCAAAATTAAGAGAGAAAAGTTCAGAAAACTGAAGCAATGAGTCCTGCCTATTATCACTAGAAAGGGAACAGTTTTCTACATGGTTTCTCTATGTACACGCAATTTTCTAGAATGTCCAGCCCGAAAAATAAATTCTAAAACGAAAATTCGGGCATGAACGGTGTACAAAGGTCTCTTTTAGCAGCAAAATTAAGAGAGAAAAGTTCAGAAAACTGAAGCAATGAGTCCTGCCTATTATCACTAGAAAGGGAACAGTTTTCTACATGGTTTCTCTATGTACACGCAATTTTCTAGAATGTCCAGCCCGAAAAATAAATTCTAAAACGAAAATTCGGGCATGAACGGTGTACAAAGGTCTCTTTTAGCAGCAAAATTAAGAGAGAAAAGTTCAGAAAACTGAAGCAATGAGTCCTGCCTATTATCACTAGAAAGGGAACAGTTTTCTACATGGTTTCTCTATGTACACGCAATTTTCTAGAATGTCCAGCCCGAAAAATAAATTCTAAAACGAAAATTCGGGCATGAACGGTGTACAAAGGTCTCTTTTAGCAGCAAAATTAAGAGAGAAAAGTTCAGAAAACTGAAGCAATGAGTCCTGCCTATTATCACTAGAAAGGGAACAGTTTTCTACATGGTTTCTCTATGTACACGCAATTTTCTAGAATGTCCAGCCCGAAAAATAAATTCTAAAACGAAAATTCGGGCATGAACGGTGTACAAAGGTCTCTTTTAGCAGCAAAATTAAGAGAGAAAAGTTCAGAAAACTGAAGCAATGAGTCCTGCCTATTATCACTAGAAAGGGAACAGTTTTCTACATGGTTTCTCTATGTACACGCAATTTTCTAGAATGTCCAGCCCGAAAAATAAATTCTAAAACGAAAATTCGGGCATGAACGGTGTACAAAGGTCTCTTTTAGCAGCAAAATTAAGAGAGAAAAGTTCAGAAAACTGAAGCAATGAGTCCTGCCTATTATCACTAGAAAGGGAACAGTTTTCTACATGGTTTCTCTATGTACACGCAATTTTCTAGAATGTCCAGCCCGAAAAATAAATTCTAAAACGAAAATTCGGGCATGAACGGTGTACAAAGGTCTCTTTTAGCAGCAAAATTAAGAGAGAAAAGTTCAGAAAACTGAAGCAATGAGTCCTGCCTATTATCACTAGAAAGGGAACAGTTTTCTACATGGTTTCTCTATGTACACGCAATTTTCTAGAATGTCCAGCCCGAAAAATAAATTCTAAAACGAAAATTCGGGCATGAACGGTGTACAAAGGTCTCTTTTAGCAGCAAAATTAAGAGAGAAAAGTTCAGAAAACTGAAGCAATGAGTCCTGCCTATTATCACTAGAAAGGGAACAGTTTTCTACATGGTTTCTCTATGTACACGCAATTTTCTAGAATGTCCAGCCCGAAAAATAAATTCTAAAACGAAAATTCGGGCATGAACGGTGTACAAAGGTCTCTTTTAGCAGCAAAATTAAGAGAGAAAAGTTCAGAAAACTGAAGCAATGAGTCCTGCCTATTATCACTAGAAAGGGAACAGTTTTCTACATGGTTTCTCTATGTACACGCAATTTTCTAGAATGTCCAGCCCGAAAAATAAATTCTAAAACGAAAATTCGGGCATGAACGGTGTACAAAGGTCTCTTTTAGCAGCAAAATTAAGAGAGAAAAGTTCAGAAAACTGAAGCAATGAGTCCTGCCTATTATCACTAGAAAGGGAACAGTTTTCTACATGGTTTCTCTATGTACACGCAATTTTCTAGAATGTCCAGCCCGAAAAATAAATTCTAAAACGAAAATTCGGGCATGAACGGTGTACAAAGGTCTCTTTTAGCAGCAAAATTAAGAGAGAAAAGTTCAGAAAACTGAAGCAATGAGTCCTGCCTATTATCACTAGAAAGGGAACAGTTTTCTACATGGTTTCTCTATGTACACGCAATTTTCTAGAATGTCCAGCCCGAAAAATAAATTCTAAAACGAAAATTCGGGCATGAACGGTGTACAAAGGTCTCTTTTAGCAGCAAAATTAAGAGAGAAAAGTTCAGAAAACTGAAGCAATGAGTCCTGCCTATTATCACTAGAAAGGGAACAGTTTTCTACATGGTTTCTCTATGTACACGCAATTTTCTAGAATGTCCAGCCCGAAAAATAAATTCTAAAACGAAAATTCGGGCATGAACGGTGTACAAAGGTCTCTTTTAGCAGCAAAATTAAGAGAGAAAAGTTCAGAAAACTGAAGCAATGAGTCCTGCCTATTATCACTAGAAAGGGAACAGTTTTCTACATGGTTTCTCTATGTACACGCAATTTTCTAGAATGTCCAGCCCGAAAAATAAATTCTAAAACGAAAATTCGGGCATGAACGGTGTACAAAGGTCTCTTTTAGCAGCAAAATTAAGAGAGAAAAGTTCAGAAAACTGAAGCAATGAGTCCTGCCTATTATCACTAGAAAGGGAACAGTTTTCTACATGGTTTCTCTATGTACACGCAATTTTCTAGAATGTCCAGCCCGAAAAATAAATTCTAAAACGAAAATTCGGGCATGAACGGTGTACAAAGGTCTCTTTTAGCAGCAAAATTAAGAGAGAAAAGTTCAGAAAACTGAAGCAATGAGTCCTGCCTATTATCACTAGAAAGGGAACAGTTTTCTACATGGTTTCTCTATGTACACGCAATTTTCTAGAATGTCCAGCCCGAAAAATAAATTCTAAAACGAAAATTCGGGCATGAACGGTGTACAAAGGTCTCTTTTAGCAGCAAAATTAAGAGAGAAAAGTTCAGAAAACTGAAGCAATGAGTCCTGCCTATTATCACTAGAAAGGGAACAGTTTTCTACATGGTTTCTCTATGTACACGCAATTTTCTAGAATGTCCAGCCCGAAAAATAAATTCTAAAACGAAAATTCGGGCATGAACGGTGTACAAAGGTCTCTTTTAGCAGCAAAATTAAGAGAGAAAAGTTCAGAAAACTGAAGCAATGAGTCCTGCCTATTATCACTAGAAAGGGAACAGTTTTCTACATGGTTTCTCTATGTACACGCAATTTTCTAGAATGTCCAGCCCGAAAAATAAATTCTAAAACGAAAATTCGGGCATGAACGGTGTACAAAGGTCTCTTTTAGCAGCAAAATTAAGAGAGAAAAGTTCAGAAAACTGAAGCAATGAGTCCTGCCTATTATCACTAGAAAGGGAACAGTTTTCTACATGGTTTCTCTATGTACACGCAATTTTCTAGAATGTCCAGCCCGAAAAATAAATTCTAAAACGAAAATTCGGGCATGAACGGTGTACAAAGGTCTCTTTTAGCAGCAAAATTAAGAGAGAAAAGTTCAGAAAACTGAAGCAATGAGTCCTGCCTATTATCACTAGAAAGGGAACAGTTTTCTACATGGTTTCTCTATGTACACGCAATTTTCTAGAATGTCCAGCCCGAAAAATAAATTCTAAAACGAAAATTCGGGCATGAACGGTGTACAAAGGTCTCTTTTAGCAGCAAAATTAAGAGAGAAAAGTTCAGAAAACTGAAGCAATGAGTCCTGCCTATTATCACTAGAAAGGGAACAGTTTTCTACATGGTTTCTCTATGTACACGCAATTTTCTAGAATGTCCAGCCCGAAAAATAAATTCTAAAACGAAAATTCGGGCATGAACGGTGTACAAAGGTCTCTTTTAGCAGCAAAATTAAGAGAGAAAAGTTCAGAAAACTGAAGCAATGAGTCCTGCCTATTATCACTAGAAAGGGAACAGTTTTCTACATGGTTTCTCTATGTACACGCAATTTTCTAGAATGTCCAGCCCGAAAAATAAATTCTAAAACGAAAATTCGGGCATGAACGGTGTACAAAGGTCTCTTTTAGCAGCAAAATTAAGAGAGAAAAGTTCAGAAAACTGAAGCAATGAGTCCTGCCTATTATCACTAGAAAGGGAACAGTTTTCTACATGGTTTCTCTATGTACACGCAATTTTCTAGAATGTCCAGCCCGAAAAATAAATTCTAAAACGAAAATTCGGGCATGAACGGTGTACAAAGGTCTCTTTTAGCAGCAAAATTAAGAGAGAAAAGTTCAGAAAACTGAAGCAATGAGTCCTGCCTATTATCACTAGAAAGGGAACAGTTTTCTACATGGTTTCTCTATGTACACGCAATTTTCTAGAATGTCCAGCCCGAAAAATAAATTCTAAAACGAAAATTCGGGCATGAACGGTGTACAAAGGTCTCTTTTAGCAGCAAAATTAAGAGAGAAAAGTTCAGAAAACTGAAGCAATGAGTCCTGCCTATTATCACTAGAAAGGGAACAGTTTTCTACATGGTTTCTCTATGTACACGCAATTTTCTAGAATGTCCAGCCCGAAAATAAATTCTAAAACGAAAATTCGGGCATGAACGGTGTACAAAGGTCTCTTTTAGCAGCAAAATTAAGAGAGAAAAGTTCAGAAAACTGAAGCAATGAGTCCTGCCTATTATCACTAGAAAGGGAACAGTTTTCTACATGGTTTCTCTATGTACACGCAATTTTCTAGAATGTCCAGCCCGAAAAATAAATTCTAAAACGAAAATTCGGGCATGAACGGTGTACAAAGGTCTCTTTTAGCAGCAAAATTAAGAGAGAAAAGTTCAGAAAACTGAAGCAATGAGTCCTGCCTATTATCACTAGAAAGGGAACAGTTTTCTACATGGTTTCTCTATGTACACGCAATTTTCTAGAATGTCCAGCCCGAAAAATAATTCTAAAACGAAAATTCGGGCATGAACGGTGTACAAAGGTCTCTTTTAGCAGCAAAATTAAGAGAGAAAAGTTCAGAAAACTGAAGCAATGAGTCCTGCCTATTATCACTAGAAAGGGAACAGTTTTCTACATGGTTTCTCTATGTACACGCAATTTTCTAGAATGTCCAGCCCGAAAAATAAATTCTAAAACGAAAATTCGGGCATGAACGGTGTACAAAGGTCTCTTTTAGCAGCAAAATTAAGAGAGAAAAGTTCAGAAAACTGAAGCAATGAGTCCTGCCTATTATCACTAGAAAGGGAACAGTTTTCTACATGGTTTCTCTATGTACACGCAATTTTCTAGAATGTCCAGCCCGAAAAATAAATTCTAAAACGAAAATTCGGGCATGAACGGTGTACAAAGGTCTCTTTTAGCAGCAAAATTAAGAGAGAAAAGTTCAGAAAACTGAAGCAATGAGTCCTGCCTATTATCACTAGAAAGGGAACAGTTTTCTACATGGTTTCTCTATGTACACGCAATTTTCTAGAATGTCCAGCCCGAAAAATAAATTCTAAAACGAAAATTCGGGCATGAACGGTGTACAAAGGTCTCTTTTAGCAGCAAAATTAAGAGAGAAAAGTTCAGAAAACTGAAGCAATGAGTCCTGCCTATTATCACTAGAAAGGGAACAGTTTTCTACATGGTTTCTCTATGTACACGCAATTTTCTAGAATGTCCAGCCCGAAAAATAAATTCTAAAACGAAAATTCGGGCATGAACGGTGTACAAAGGTCTCTTTTAGCAGCAAAATTAAGAGAGAAAAGTTCAGAAAACTGAAGCAATGAGTCCTGCCTATTATCACTAGAAAGGGAACAGTTTTCTACATGGTTTCTCTATGTACACGCAATTTTCTAGAATGTCCAGCCCGAAAAATAAATTCTAAAACGAAAATTCGGGCATGAACGGTGTACAAAGGTCTCTTTTAGCAGCAAAATTAAGAGAGAAAAGTTCAGAAAACTGAAGCAATGAGTCCTGCCTATTATCACTAGAAAGGGAACAGTTTTCTACATGGTTTCTCTATGTACACGCAATTTTCTAGAATGTCCAGCCCGAAAAATAAATTCTAAAACGAAAATTCGGGCATGAACGGTGTACAAAGGTCTCTTTTAGCAGCAAAATTAAGAGAGAAAAGTTCAGAAAACTGAAGCAATGAGTCCTGCCTATTATCACTAGAAAGGGAACAGTTTTCTACATGGTTTCTCTATGTACACGCAATTTTCTAGAATGTCCAGCCCGAAAAATAAATTCTAAAACGAAAATTCGGGCATGAACGGTGTACAAAGGTCTCTTTTAGCAGCAAAATTAAGAGAGAAAAGTTCAGAAAACTGAAGCAATGAGTCCTGCCTATTATCACTAGAAAGGGAACAGTTTTCTACATGGTTTCTCTATGTACACGCAATTTTCTAGAATGTCCAGCCCGAAAAATAAATTCTAAAACGAAAATTCGGGCATGAACGGTGTACAAAGGTCTCTTTTAGCAGCAAAATTAAGAGAGAAAAGTTCAGAAAACTGAAGCAATGAGTCCTGCCTATTATCACTAGAAAGGGAACAGTTTTCTACATGGTTTCTCTATGTACACGCAATTTTCTAGAATGTCCAGCCCGAAAAATAAATTCTAAAACGAAAATTCGGGCATGAACGGTGTACAAAGGTCTCTTTTAGCAGCAAAATTAAGAGAGAAAAGTTCAGAAAACTGAAGCAATGAGTCCTGCCTATTATCACTAGAAAGGGAACAGTTTTCTACATGGTTTCTCTATGTACACGCAATTTTCTAGAATGTCCAGCCCGAAAAATAAATTCTAAAACGAAAATTCGGGCATGAACGGTGTACAAAGGTCTCTTTTAGCAGCAAAATTAAGAGAGAAAAGTTCAGAAAACTGAAGCAATGAGTCCTGCCTATTATCACTAGAAAGGGAACAGTTTTCTACATGGTTTCTCTATGTACACGCAATTTTCTAGAATGTCCAGCCCGAAAAATAAATTCTAAAACGAAAATTCGGGCATGAACGGTGTACAAAGGTCTCTTTTAGCAGCAAAATTAAGAGAGAAAAGTTCAGAAAACTGAAGCAATGAGTCCTGCCTATTATCACTAGAAAGGGAACAGTTTTCTACATGGTTTCTCTATGTACACGCAATTTTCTAGAATGTCCAGCCCGAAAAATAAATTCTAAAACGAAAATTCGGGCATGAACGGTGTACAAAGGTCTCTTTTAGCAGCAAAATTAAGAGAGAAAAGTTCAGAAAACTGAAGCAATGAGTCCTGCCTATTATCACTAGAAAGGGAACAGTTTTCTACATGGTTTCTCTATGTACACGCAATTTTCTAGAATGTCCAGCCCGAAAAATAAATTCTAAAACGAAAATTCGGGCATGAACGGTGTACAAAGGTCTCTTTTAGCAGCAAAATTAAGAGAGAAAAGTTCAGAAAACTGAAGCAATGAGTCCTGCCTATTATCACTAGAAAGGGAACAGTTTTCTACATGGTTTCTCTATGTACACGCAATTTTCTAGAATGTCCAGCCCGAAAAATAAATTCTAAAACGAAAATTCGGGCATGAACGGTGTACAAAGGTCTCTTTTAGCAGCAAAATTAAGAGAGAAAAGTTCAGAAAACTGAAGCAATGAGTCCTGCCTATTATCACTAGAAAGGGAACAGTTTTCTACATGGTTTCTCTATGTACACGCAATTTTCTAGAATGTCCAGCCCGAAAAATAAATTCTAAAACGAAAATTCGGGCATGAACGGTGTACAAAGGTCTCTTTTAGCAGCAAAATTAAGAGAGAAAAGTTCAGAAAACTGAAGCAATGAGTCCTGCCTATTATCACTAGAAAGGGAACAGTTTTCTACATGGTTTCTCTATGTACACGCAATTTTCTAGAATGTCCAGCCCGAAAAATAAATTCTAAAACGAAAATTCGGGCATGAACGGTGTACAAAGGTCTCTTTTAGCAGCAAAATTAAGAGAGAAAAGTTCAGAAAACTGAAGCAATGAGTCCTGCCTATTATCACTAGAAAGGGAACAGTTTTCTACATGGTTTCTCTATGTACACGCAATTTTCTAGAATGTCCAGCCCGAAAAATAAATTCTAAAACGAAAATTCGGGCATGAACGGTGTACAAAGGTCTCTTTTAGCAGCAAAATTAAGAGAGAAAAGTTCAGAAAACTGAAGCAATGAGTCCTGCCTATTATCACTAGAAAGGGAACAGTTTTCTACATGGTTTCTCTATGTACACGCAATTTTCTAGAATGTCCAGCCCGAAAAATAAATTCTAAAACGAAAATTCGGGCATGAACGGTGTACAAAGGTCTCTTTTAGCAGCAAAATTAAGAGAGAAAAGTTCAGAAAACTGAAGCAATGAGTCCTGCCTATTATCACTAGAAAGGGAACAGTTTTCTACATGGTTTCTCTATGTACACGCAATTTTCTAGAATGTCCAGCCCGAAAAATAAATTCTAAAACGAAAATTCGGGCATGAACGGTGTACAAAGGTCTCTTTTAGCAGCAAAATTAAGAGAGAAAAGTTCAGAAAACTGAAGCAATGAGTCCTGCCTATTATCACTAGAAAGGGAACAGTTTTCTACATGGTTTCTCTATGTACACGCAATTTTCTAGAATGTCCAGCCCGAAAAATAAATTCTAAAACGAAAATTCGGGCATGAACGGTGTACAAAGGTCTCTTTTAGCAGCAAAATTAAGAGAGAAAAGTTCAGAAAACTGAAGCAATGAGTCCTGCCTATTATCACTAGAAAGGGAACAGTTTTCTACATGGTTTCTCTATGTACACGCAATTTTCTAGAATGTCCAGCCCGAAAAATAAATTCTAAAACGAAAATTCGGGCATGAACGGTGTACAAAGGTCTCTTTTAGCAGCAAAATTAAGAGAGAAAAGTTCAGAAAACTGAAGCAATGAGTCCTGCCTATTATCACTAGAAAGGGAACAGTTTTCTACATGGTTTCTCTATGTACACGCAATTTTCTAGAATGTCCAGCCCGAAAAATAAATTCTAAAACGAAAATTCGGGCATGAACGGTGTACAAAGGTCTCTTTTAGCAGCAAAATTAAGAGAGAAAAGTTCAGAAAACTGAAGCAATGAGTCCTGCCTATTATCACTAGAAAGGGAACAGTTTTCTACATGGTTTCTCTATGTACACGCAATTTTCTAGAATGTCCAGCCCGAAAAATAAATTCTAAAACGAAAATTCGGGCATGAACGGTGTACAAAGGTCTCTTTTAGCAGCAAAATTAAGAGAGAAAAGTTCAGAAAACTGAAGCAATGAGTCCTGCCTATTATCACTAGAAAGGGAACAGTTTTCTACATGGTTTCTCTATGTACACGCAATTTTCTAGAATGTCCAGCCCGAAAAATAAATTCTAAAACGAAAATTCGGGCATGAACGGTGTACAAAGGTCTCTTTTAGCAGCAAAATTAAGAGAGAAAAGTTCAGAAAACTGAAGCAATGAGTCCTGCCTATTATCACTAGAAAGGGAACAGTTTTCTACATGGTTTCTCTATGTACACGCAATTTTCTAGAATGTCCAGCCCGAAAAATAAATTCTAAAACGAAAATTCGGGCATGAACGGTGTACAAAGGTCTCTTTTAGCAGCAAAATTAAGAGAGAAAAGTTCAGAAAACTGAAGCAATGAGTCCTGCCTATTATCACTAGAAAGGGAACAGTTTTCTACATGGTTTCTCTATGTACACGCAATTTTCTAGAATGTCCAGCCCGAAAAATAAATTCTAAAACGAAAATTCGGGCATGAACGGTGTACAAAGGTCTCTTTTAGCAGCAAAATTAAGAGAGAAAAGTTCAGAAAACTGAAGCAATGAGTCCTGCCTATTATCACTAGAAAGGGAACAGTTTTCTACATGGTTTCTCTATGTACACGCAATTTTCTAGAATGTCCAGCCCGAAAAATAAATTCTAAAACGAAAATTCGGGCATGAACGGTGTACAAAGGTCTCTTTTAGCAGCAAAATTAAGAGAGAAAAGTTCAGAAAACTGAAGCAATGAGTCCTGCCTATTATCACTAGAAAGGGAACAGTTTTCTACATGGTTTCTCTATGTACACGCAATTTTCTAGAATGTCCAGCCCGAAAAATAAATTCTAAAACGAAAATTCGGGCATGAACGGTGTACAAAGGTCTCTTTTAGCAGCAAAATTAAGAGAGAAAAGTTCAGAAAACTGAAGCAATGAGTCCTGCCTATTATCACTAGAAAGGGAACAGTTTTCTACATGGTTTCTCTATGTACACGCAATTTTCTAGAATGTCCAGCCCGAAAAATAAATTCTAAAACGAAAATTCGGGCATGAACGGTGTACAAAGGTCTCTTTTAGCAGCAAAATTAAGAGAGAAAAGTTCAGAAAACTGAAGCAATGAGTCCTGCCTATTATCACTAGAAAGGGAACAGTTTTCTACATGGTTTCTCTATGTACACGCAATTTTCTAGAATGTCCAGCCCGAAAAATAAATTCTAAAACGAAAATTCGGGCATGAACGGTGTACAAAGGTCTCTTTTAGCAGCAAAATTAAGAGAGAAAAGTTCAGAAAACTGAAGCAATGAGTCCTGCCTATTATCACTAGAAAGGGAACAGTTTTCTACATGGTTTCTCTATGTACACGCAATTTTCTAGAATGTCCAGCCCGAAAAATAAATTCTAAAACGAAAATTCGGGCATGAACGGTGTACAAAGGTCTCTTTTAGCAGCAAAATTAAGAGAGAAAAGTTCAGAAAACTGAAGCAATGAGTCCTGCCTATTATCACTAGAAAGGGAACAGTTTTCTACATGGTTTCTCTATGTACACGCAATTTTCTAGAATGTCCAGCCCGAAAAATAAATTCTAAAACGAAAATTCGGGCATGAACGGTGTACAAAGGTCTCTTTTAGCAGCAAAATTAAGAGAGAAAAGTTCAGAAAACTGAAGCAATGAGTCCTGCCTATTATCACTAGAAAGGGAACAGTTTTCTACATGGTTTCTCTATGTACACGCAATTTTCTAGAATGTCCAGCCCGAAAAATAAATTCTAAAACGAAAATTCGGGCATGAACGGTGTACAAAGGTCTCTTTTAGCAGCAAAATTAAGAGAGAAAAGTTCAGAAAACTGAAGCAATGAGTCCTGCCTATTATCACTAGAAAGGGAACAGTTTTCTACATGGTTTCTCTATGTACACGCAATTTTCTAGAATGTCCAGCCCGAAAAATAAATTCTAAAACGAAAATTCGGGCATGAACGGTGTACAAAGGTCTCTTTTAGCAGCAAAATTAAGAGAGAAAAGTTCAGAAAACTGAAGCAATGAGTCCTGCCTATTATCACTAGAAAGGGAACAGTTTTCTACATGGTTTCTCTATGTACACGCAATTTTCTAGAATGTCCAGCCCGAAAAATAAATTCTAAAACGAAAATTCGGGCATGAACGGTGTACAAAGGTCTCTTTTAGCAGCAAAATTAAGAGAGAAAAGTTCAGAAAACTGAAGCAATGAGTCCTGCCTATTATCACTAGAAAGGGAACAGTTTTCTACATGGTTTCTCTATGTACACGCAATTTTCTAGAATGTCCAGCCCGAAAAATAAATTCTAAAACGAAAATTCGGGCATGAACGGTGTACAAAGGTCTCTTTTAGCAGCAAAATTAAGAGAGAAAAGTTCAGAAAACTGAAGCAATGAGTCCTGCCTATTATCACTAGAAAGGGAACAGTTTTCTACATGGTTTCTCTATGTACACGCAATTTTCTAGAATGTCCAGCCCGAAAAATAAATTCTAAAACGAAAATTCGGGCATGAACGGTGTACAAAGGTCTCTTTTAGCAGCAAAATTAAGAGAGAAAAGTTCAGAAAACTGAAGCAATGAGTCCTGCCTATTATCACTAGAAAGGGAACAGTTTTCTACATGGTTTCTCTATGTACACGCAATTTTCTAGAATGTCCAGCCCGAAAAATAAATTCTAAAACGAAAATTCGGGCATGAACGGTGTACAAAGGTCTCTTTTAGCAGCAAAATTAAGAGAGAAAAGTTCAGAAAACTGAAGCAATGAGTCCTGCCTATTATCACTAGAAAGGGAACAGTTTTCTACATGGTTTCTCTATGTACACGCAATTTTCTAGAATGTCCAGCCCGAAAAATAAATTCTAAAACGAAAATTCGGGCATGAACGGTGTACAAAGGTCTCTTTTAGCAGCAAAATTAAGAGAGAAAAGTTCAGAAAACTGAAGCAATGAGTCCTGCCTATTATCACTAGAAAGGGAACAGTTTTCTACATGGTTTCTCTATGTACACGCAATTTTCTAGAATGTCCAGCCCGAAAAATAAATTCTAAAACGAAAATTCGGGCATGAACGGTGTACAAAGGTCTCTTTTAGCAGCAAAATTAAGAGAGAAAAGTTCAGAAAACTGAAGCAATGAGTCCTGCCTATTATCACTAGAAAGGGAACAGTTTTCTACATGGTTTCTCTATGTACACGCAATTTTCTAGAATGTCCAGCCCGAAAAATAAATTCTAAAACGAAAATTCGGGCATGAACGGTGTACAAAGGTCTCTTTTAGCAGCAAAATTAAGAGAGAAAAGTTCAGAAAACTGAAGCAATGAGTCCTGCCTATTATCACTAGAAAGGGAACAGTTTTCTACATGGTTTCTCTATGTACACGCAATTTTCTAGAATGTCCAGCCCGAAAAATAAATTCTAAAACGAAAATTCGGGCATGAACGGTGTACAAAGGTCTCTTTTAGCAGCAAAATTAAGAGAGAAAAGTTCAGAAAACTGAAGCAATGAGTCCTGCCTATTATCACTAGAAAGGGAACAGTTTTCTACATGGTTTCTCTATGTACACGCAATTTTCTAGAATGTCCAGCCCGAAAAATAAATTCTAAAACGAAAATTCGGGCATGAACGGTGTACAAAGGTCTCTTTTAGCAGCAAAATTAAGAGAGAAAAGTTCAGAAAACTGAAGCAATGAGTCCTGCCTATTATCACTAGAAAGGGAACAGTTTTCTACATGGTTTCTCTATGTACACGCAATTTTCTAGAATGTCCAGCCCGAAAAATAAATTCTAAAACGAAAATTCGGGCATGAACGGTGTACAAAGGTCTCTTTTAGCAGCAAAATTAAGAGAGAAAAGTTCAGAAAACTGAAGCAATGAGTCCTGCCTATTATCACTAGAAAGGGAACAGTTTTCTACATGGTTTCTCTATGTACACGCAATTTTCTAGAATGTCCAGCCCGAAAAATAAATTCTAAAACGAAAATTCGGGCATGAACGGTGTACAAAGGTCTCTTTTAGCAGCAAAATTAAGAGAGAAAAGTTCAGAAAACTGAAGCAATGAGTCCTGCCTATTATCACTAGAAAGGGAACAGTTTTCTACATGGTTTCTCTATGTACACGCAATTTTCTAGAATGTCCAGCCCGAAAAATAAATTCTAAAACGAAAATTCGGGCATGAACGGTGTACAAAGGTCTCTTTTAGCAGCAAAATTAAGAGAGAAAAGTTCAGAAAACTGAAGCAATGAGTCCTGCCTATTATCACTAGAAAGGGAACAGTTTTCTACATGGTTTCTCTATGTACACGCAATTTTCTAGAATGTCCAGCCCGAAAAATAAATTCTAAAACGAAAATTCGGGCATGAACGGTGTACAAAGGTCTCTTTTAGCAGCAAAATTAAGAGAGAAAAGTTCAGAAAACTGAAGCAATGAGTCCTGCCTATTATCACTAGAAAGGGAACAGTTTTCTACATGGTTTCTCTATGTACACGCAATTTTCTAGAATGTCCAGCCCGAAAAATAAATTCTAAAACGAAAATTCGGGCATGAACGGTGTACAAAGGTCTCTTTTAGCAGCAAAATTAAGAGAGAAAAGTTCAGAAAACTGAAGCAATGAGTCCTGCCTATTATCACTAGAAAGGGAACAGTTTTCTACATGGTTTCTCTATGTACACGCAATTTTCTAGAATGTCCAGCCCGAAAAATAAATTCTAAAACGAAAATTCGGGCATGAACGGTGTACAAAGGTCTCTTTTAGCAGCAAAATTAAGAGAGAAAAGTTCAGAAAACTGAAGCAATGAGTCCTGCCTATTATCACTAGAAAGGGAACAGTTTTCTACATGGTTTCTCTATGTACACGCAATTTTCTAGAATGTCCAGCCCGAAAAATAAATTCTAAAACGAAAATTCGGGCATGAACGGTGTACAAAGGTCTCTTTTAGCAGCAAAATTAAGAGAGAAAAGTTCAGAAAACTGAAGCAATGAGTCCTGCCTATTATCACTAGAAAGGGAACAGTTTTCTACATGGTTTCTCTATGTACACGCAATTTTCTAGAATGTCCAGCCCGAAAAATAAATTCTAAAACGAAAATTCGGGCATGAACGGTGTACAAAGGTCTCTTTTAGCAGCAAAATTAAGAGAGAAAAGTTCAGAAAACTGAAGCAATGAGTCCTGCCTATTATCACTAGAAAGGGAACAGTTTTCTACATGGTTTCTCTATGTACACGCAATTTTCTAGAATGTCCAGCCCGAAAAATAAATTCTAAAACGAAAATTCGGGCATGAACGGTGTACAAAGGTCTCTTTTAGCAGCAAAATTAAGAGAGAAAAGTTCAGAAAACTGAAGCAATGAGTCCTGCCTATTATCACTAGAAAGGGAACAGTTTTCTACATGGTTTCTCTATGTACACGCAATTTTCTAGAATGTCCAGCCCGAAAAATAAATTCTAAAACGAAAATTCGGGCATGAACGGTGTACAAAGGTCTCTTTTAGCAGCAAAATTAAGAGAGAAAAGTTCAGAAAACTGAAGCAATGAGTCCTGCCTATTATCACTAGAAAGGGAACAGTTTTCTACATGGTTTCTCTATGTACACGCAATTTTCTAGAATGTCCAGCCCGAAAAATAAATTCTAAAACGAAAATTCGGGCATGAACGGTGTACAAAGGTCTCTTTTAGCAGCAAAATTAAGAGAGAAAAGTTCAGAAAACTGAAGCAATGAGTCCTGCCTATTATCACTAGAAAGGGAACAGTTTTCTACATGGTTTCTCTATGTACACGCAATTTTCTAGAATGTCCAGCCCGAAAAATAAATTCTAAAACGAAAATTCGGGCATGAACGGTGTACAAAGGTCTCTTTTAGCAGCAAAATTAAGAGAGAAAAGTTCAGAAAACTGAAGCAATGAGTCCTGCCTATTATCACTAGAAAGGGAACAGTTTTCTACATGGTTTCTCTATGTACACGCAATTTTCTAGAATGTCCAGCCCGAAAAATAAATTCTAAAACGAAAATTCGGGCATGAACGGTGTACAAAGGTCTCTTTTAGCAGCAAAATTAAGAGAGAAAAGTTCAGAAAACTGAAGCAATGAGTCCTGCCTATTATCACTAGAAAGGGAACAGTTTTCTACATGGTTTCTCTATGTACACGCAATTTTCTAGAATGTCCAGCCCGAAAAATAAATTCTAAAACGAAAATTCGGGCATGAACGGTGTACAAAGGTCTCTTTTAGCAGCAAAATTAAGAGAGAAAAGTTCAGAAAACTGAAGCAATGAGTCCTGCCTATTATCACTAGAAAGGGAACAGTTTTCTACATGGTTTCTCTATGTACACGCAATTTTCTAGAATGTCCAGCCCGAAAAATAAATTCTAAAACGAAAATTCGGGCATGAACGGTGTACAAAGGTCTCTTTTAGCAGCAAAATTAAGAGAGAAAAGTTCAGAAAACTGAAGCAATGAGTCCTGCCTATTATCACTAGAAAGGGAACAGTTTTCTACATGGTTTCTCTATGTACACGCAATTTTCTAGAATGTCCAGCCCGAAAAATAAATTCTAAAACGAAAATTCGGGCATGAACGGTGTACAAAGGTCTCTTTTAGCAGCAAAATTAAGAGAGAAAAGTTCAGAAAACTGAAGCAATGAGTCCTGCCTATTATCACTAGAAAGGGAACAGTTTTCTACATGGTTTCTCTATGTACACGCAATTTTCTAGAATGTCCAGCCCGAAAAATAAATTCTAAAACGAAAATTCGGGCATGAACGGTGTACAAAGGTCTCTTTTAGCAGCAAAATTAAGAGAGAAAAGTTCAGAAAACTGAAGCAATGAGTCCTGCCTATTATCACTAGAAAGGGAACAGTTTTCTACATGGTTTCTCTATGTACACGCAATTTTCTAGAATGTCCAGCCCGAAAAATAAATTCTAAAACGAAAATTCGGGCATGAACGGTGTACAAAGGTCTCTTTTAGCAGCAAAATTAAGAGAGAAAAGTTCAGAAAACTGAAGCAATGAGTCCTGCCTATTATCACTAGAAAGGGAACAGTTTTCTACATGGTTTCTCTATGTACACGCAATTTTCTAGAATGTCCAGCCCGAAAAATAAATTCTAAAACGAAAATTCGGGCATGAACGGTGTACAAAGGTCTCTTTTAGCAGCAAAATTAAGAGAGAAAAGTTCAGAAAACTGAAGCAATGAGTCCTGCCTATTATCACTAGAAAGGGAACAGTTTTCTACATGGTTTCTCTATGTACACGCAATTTTCTAGAATGTCCAGCCCGAAAAATAAATTCTAAAACGAAAATTCGGGCATGAACGGTGTACAAAGGTCTCTTTTAGCAGCAAAATTAAGAGAGAAAAGTTCAGAAAACTGAAGCAATGAGTCCTGCCTATTATCACTAGAAAGGGAACAGTTTTCTACATGGTTTCTCTATGTACACGCAATTTTCTAGAATGTCCAGCCCGAAAAATAAATTCTAAAACGAAAATTCGGGCATGAACGGTGTACAAAGGTCTCTTTTAGCAGCAAAATTAAGAGAGAAAAGTTCAGAAAACTGAAGCAATGAGTCCTGCCTATTATCACTAGAAAGGGAACAGTTTTCTACATGGTTTCTCTATGTACACGCAATTTTCTAGAATGTCCAGCCCGAAAAATAAATTCTAAAACGAAAATTCGGGCATGAACGGTGTACAAAGGTCTCTTTTAGCAGCAAAATTAAGAGAGAAAAGTTCAGAAAACTGAAGCAATGAGTCCTGCCTATTATCACTAGAAAGGGAACAGTTTTCTACATGGTTTCTCTATGTACACGCAATTTTCTAGAATGTCCAGCCCGAAAAATAAATTCTAAAACGAAAATTCGGGCATGAACGGTGTACAAAGGTCTCTTTTAGCAGCAAAATTAAGAGAGAAAAGTTCAGAAAACTGAAGCAATGAGTCCTGCCTATTATCACTAGAAAGGGAACAGTTTTCTACATGGTTTCTCTATGTACACGCAATTTTCTAGAATGTCCAGCCCGAAAAATAAATTCTAAAACGAAAATTCGGGCATGAACGGTGTACAAAGGTCTCTTTTAGCAGCAAAATTAAGAGAGAAAAGTTCAGAAAACTGAAGCAATGAGTCCTGCCTATTATCACTAGAAAGGGAACAGTTTTCTACATGGTTTCTCTATGTACACGCAATTTTCTAGAATGTCCAGCCCGAAAAATAAATTCTAAAACGAAAATTCGGGCATGAACGGTGTACAAAGGTCTCTTTTAGCAGCAAAATTAAGAGAGAAAAGTTCAGAAAACTGAAGCAATGAGTCCTGCCTATTATCACTAGAAAGGGAACAGTTTTCTACATGGTTTCTCTATGTACACGCAATTTTCTAGAATGTCCAGCCCGAAAAATAAATTCTAAAACGAAAATTCGGGCATGAACGGTGTACAAAGGTCTCTTTTAGCAGCAAAATTAAGAGAGAAAAGTTCAGAAAACTGAAGCAATGAGTCCTGCCTATTATCACTAGAAAGGGAACAGTTTTCTACATGGTTTCTCTATGTACACGCAATTTTCTAGAATGTCCAGCCCGAAAAATAAATTCTAAAACGAAAATTCGGGCATGAACGGTGTACAAAGGTCTCTTTTAGCAGCAAAATTAAGAGAGAAAAGTTCAGAAAACTGAAGCAATGAGTCCTGCCTATTATCACTAGAAAGGGAACAGTTTTCTACATGGTTTCTCTATGTACACGCAATTTTCTAGAATGTCCAGCCCGAAAAATAAATTCTAAAACGAAAATTCGGGCATGAACGGTGTACAAAGGTCTCTTTTAGCAGCAAAATTAAGAGAGAAAAGTTCAGAAAACTGAAGCAATGAGTCCTGCCTATTATCACTAGAAAGGGAACAGTTTTCTACATGGTTTCTCTATGTACACGCAATTTTCTAGAATGTCCAGCCCGAAAAATAAATTCTAAAACGAAAATTCGGGCATGAACGGTGTACAAAGGTCTCTTTTAGCAGCAAAATTAAGAGAGAAAAGTTCAGAAAACTGAAGCAATGAGTCCTGCCTATTATCACTAGAAAGGGAACAGTTTTCTACATGGTTTCTCTATGTACACGCAATTTTCTAGAATGTCCAGCCCGAAAAATAAATTCTAAAACGAAAATTCGGGCATGAACGGTGTACAAAGGTCTCTTTTAGCAGCAAAATTAAGAGAGAAAAGTTCAGAAAACTGAAGCAATGAGTCCTGCCTATTATCACTAGAAAGGGAACAGTTTTCTACATGGTTTCTCTATGTACACGCAATTTTCTAGAATGTCCAGCCCGAAAAATAAATTCTAAAACGAAAATTCGGGCATGAACGGTGTACAAAGGTCTCTTTTAGCAGCAAAATTAAGAGAGAAAAGTTCAGAAAACTGAAGCAATGAGTCCTGCCTATTATCACTAGAAAGGGAACAGTTTTCTACATGGTTTCTCTATGTACACGCAATTTTCTAGAATGTCCAGCCCGAAAAATAAATTCTAAAACGAAAATTCGGGCATGAACGGTGTACAAAGGTCTCTTTTAGCAGCAAAATTAAGAGAGAAAAGTTCAGAAAACTGAAGCAATGAGTCCTGCCTATTATCACTAGAAAGGGAACAGTTTTCTACATGGTTTCTCTATGTACACGCAATTTTCTAGAATGTCCAGCCCGAAAAATAAATTCTAAAACGAAAATTCGGGCATGAACGGTGTACAAAGGTCTCTTTTAGCAGCAAAATTAAGAGAGAAAAGTTCAGAAAACTGAAGCAATGAGTCCTGCCTATTATCACTAGAAAGGGAACAGTTTTCTACATGGTTTCTCTATGTACACGCAATTTTCTAGAATGTCCAGCCCGAAAAATAAATTCTAAAACGAAAATTCGGGCATGAACGGTGTACAAAGGTCTCTTTTAGCAGCAAAATTAAGAGAGAAAAGTTCAGAAAACTGAAGCAATGAGTCCTGCCTATTATCACTAGAAAGGGAACAGTTTTCTACATGGTTTCTCTATGTACACGCAATTTTCTAGAATGTCCAGCCCGAAAAATAAATTCTAAAACGAAAATTCGGGCATGAACGGTGTACAAAGGTCTCTTTTAGCAGCAAAATTAAGAGAGAAAAGTTCAGAAAACTGAAGCAATGAGTCCTGCCTATTATCACTAGAAAGGGAACAGTTTTCTACATGGTTTCTCTATGTACACGCAATTTTCTAGAATGTCCAGCCCGAAAAATAAATTCTAAAACGAAAATTCGGGCATGAACGGTGTACAAAGGTCTCTTTTAGCAGCAAAATTAAGAGAGAAAAGTTCAGAAAACTGAAGCAATGAGTCCTGCCTATTATCACTAGAAAGGGAACAGTTTTCTACATGGTTTCTCTATGTACACGCAATTTTCTAGAATGTCCAGCCCGAAAAATAAATTCTAAAACGAAAATTCGGGCATGAACGGTGTACAAAGGTCTCTTTTAGCAGCAAAATTAAGAGAGAAAAGTTCAGAAAACTGAAGCAATGAGTCCTGCCTATTATCACTAGAAAGGGAACAGTTTTCTACATGGTTTCTCTATGTACACGCAATTTTCTAGAATGTCCAGCCCGAAAAATAAATTCTAAAACGAAAATTCGGGCATGAACGGTGTACAAAGGTCTCTTTTAGCAGCAAAATTAAGAGAGAAAAGTTCAGAAAACTGAAGCAATGAGTCCTGCCTATTATCACTAGAAAGGGAACAGTTTTCTACATGGTTTCTCTATGTACACGCAATTTTCTAGAATGTCCAGCCCGAAAAATAAATTCTAAAACGAAAATTCGGGCATGAACGGTGTACAAAGGTCTCTTTTAGCAGCAAAATTAAGAGAGAAAAGTTCAGAAAACTGAAGCAATGAGTCCTGCCTATTATCACTAGAAAGGGAACAGTTTTCTACATGGTTTCTCTATGTACACGCAATTTTCTAGAATGTCCAGCCCGAAAAATAAATTCTAAAACGAAAATTCGGGCATGAACGGTGTACAAAGGTCTCTTTTAGCAGCAAAATTAAGAGAGAAAAGTTCAGAAAACTGAAGCAATGAGTCCTGCCTATTATCACTAGAAAGGGAACAGTTTTCTACATGGTTTCTCTATGTACACGCAATTTTCTAGAATGTCCAGCCCGAAAAATAAATTCTAAAACGAAAATTCGGGCATGAACGGTGTACAAAGGTCTCTTTTAGCAGCAAAATTAAGAGAGAAAAGTTCAGAAAACTGAAGCAATGAGTCCTGCCTATTATCACTAGAAAGGGAACAGTTTTCTACATGGTTTCTCTATGTACACGCAATTTTCTAGAATGTCCAGCCCGAAAAATAAATTCTAAAACGAAAATTCGGGCATGAACGGTGTACAAAGGTCTCTTTTAGCAGCAAAATTAAGAGAGAAAAGTTCAGAAAACTGAAGCAATGAGTCCTGCCTATTATCACTAGAAAGGGAACAGTTTTCTACATGGTTTCTCTATGTACACGCAATTTTCTAGAATGTCCAGCCCGAAAAATAAATTCTAAAACGAAAATTCGGGCATGAACGGTGTACAAAGGTCTCTTTTAGCAGCAAAATTAAGAGAGAAAAGTTCAGAAAACTGAAGCAATGAGTCCTGCCTATTATCACTAGAAAGGGAACAGTTTTCTACATGGTTTCTCTATGTACACGCAATTTTCTAGAATGTCCAGCCCGAAAAATAAATTCTAAAACGAAAATTCGGGCATGAACGGTGTACAAAGGTCTCTTTTAGCAGCAAAATTAAGAGAGAAAAGTTCAGAAAACTGAAGCAATGAGTCCTGCCTATTATCACTAGAAAGGGAACAGTTTTCTACATGGTTTCTCTATGTACACGCAATTTTCTAGAATGTCCAGCCCGAAAAATAAATTCTAAAACGAAAATTCGGGCATGAACGGTGTACAAAGGTCTCTTTTAGCAGCAAAATTAAGAGAGAAAAGTTCAGAAAACTGAAGCAATGAGTCCTGCCTATTATCACTAGAAAGGGAACAGTTTTCTACATGGTTTCTCTATGTACACGCAATTTTCTAGAATGTCCAGCCCGAAAAATAAATTCTAAAACGAAAATTCGGGCATGAACGGTGTACAAAGGTCTCTTTTAGCAGCAAAATTAAGAGAGAAAAGTTCAGAAAACTGAAGCAATGAGTCCTGCCTATTATCACTAGAAAGGGAACAGTTTTCTACATGGTTTCTCTATGTACACGCAATTTTCTAGAATGTCCAGCCCGAAAAATAAATTCTAAAACGAAAATTCGGGCATGAACGGTGTACAAAGGTCTCTTTTAGCAGCAAAATTAAGAGAGAAAAGTTCAGAAAACTGAAGCAATGAGTCCTGCCTATTATCACTAGAAAGGGAACAGTTTTCTACATGGTTTCTCTATGTACACGCAATTTTCTAGAATGTCCAGCCCGAAAAATAAATTCTAAAACGAAAATTCGGGCATGAACGGTGTACAAAGGTCTCTTTTAGCAGCAAAATTAAGAGAGAAAAGTTCAGAAAACTGAAGCAATGAGTCCTGCCTATTATCACTAGAAAGGGAACAGTTTTCTACATGGTTTCTCTATGTACACGCAATTTTCTAGAATGTCCAGCCCGAAAAATAAATTCTAAAACGAAAATTCGGGCATGAACGGTGTACAAAGGTCTCTTTTAGCAGCAAAATTAAGAGAGAAAAGTTCAGAAAACTGAAGCAATGAGTCCTGCCTATTATCACTAGAAAGGGAACAGTTTTCTACATGGTTTCTCTATGTACACGCAATTTTCTAGAATGTCCAGCCCGAAAAATAAATTCTAAAACGAAAATTCGGGCATGAACGGTGTACAAAGGTCTCTTTTAGCAGCAAAATTAAGAGAGAAAAGTTCAGAAAACTGAAGCAATGAGTCCTGCCTATTATCACTAGAAAGGGAACAGTTTTCTACATGGTTTCTCTATGTACACGCAATTTTCTAGAATGTCCAGCCCGAAAAATAAATTCTAAAACGAAAATTCGGGCATGAACGGTGTACAAAGGTCTCTTTTAGCAGCAAAATTAAGAGAGAAAAGTTCAGAAAACTGAAGCAATGAGTCCTGCCTATTATCACTAGAAAGGGAACAGTTTTCTACATGGTTTCTCTATGTACACGCAATTTTCTAGAATGTCCAGCCCGAAAAATAAATTCTAAAACGAAAATTCGGGCATGAACGGTGTACAAAGGTCTCTTTTAGCAGCAAAATTAAGAGAGAAAAGTTCAGAAAACTGAAGCAATGAGTCCTGCCTATTATCACTAGAAAGGGAACAGTTTTCTACATGGTTTCTCTATGTACACGCAATTTTCTAGAATGTCCAGCCCGAAAAATAAATTCTAAAACGAAAATTCGGGCATGAACGGTGTACAAAGGTCTCTTTTAGCAGCAAAATTAAGAGAGAAAAGTTCAGAAAACTGAAGCAATGAGTCCTGCCTATTATCACTAGAAAGGGAACAGTTTTCTACATGGTTTCTCTATGTACACGCAATTTTCTAGAATGTCCAGCCCGAAAAATAAATTCTAAAACGAAAATTCGGGCATGAACGGTGTACAAAGGTCTCTTTTAGCAGCAAAATTAAGAGAGAAAAGTTCAGAAAACTGAAGCAATGAGTCCTGCCTATTATCACTAGAAAGGGAACAGTTTTCTACATGGTTTCTCTATGTACACGCAATTTTCTAGAATGTCCAGCCCGAAAAATAAATTCTAAAACGAAAATTCGGGCATGAACGGTGTACAAAGGTCTCTTTTAGCAGCAAAATTAAGAGAGAAAAGTTCAGAAAACTGAAGCAATGAGTCCTGCCTATTATCACTAGAAAGGGAACAGTTTTCTACATGGTTTCTCTATGTACACGCAATTTTCTAGAATGTCCAGCCCGAAAAATAAATTCTAAAACGAAAATTCGGGCATGAACGGTGTACAAAGGTCTCTTTTAGCAGCAAAATTAAGAGAGAAAAGTTCAGAAAACTGAAGCAATGAGTCCTGCCTATTATCACTAGAAAGGGAACAGTTTTCTACATGGTTTCTCTATGTACACGCAATTTTCTAGAATGTCCAGCCCGAAAAATAAATTCTAAAACGAAAATTCGGGCATGAACGGTGTACAAAGGTCTCTTTTAGCAGCAAAATTAAGAGAGAAAAGTTCAGAAAACTGAAGCAATGAGTCCTGCCTATTATCACTAGAAAGGGAACAGTTTTCTACATGGTTTCTCTATGTACACGCAATTTTCTAGAATGTCCAGCCCGAAAAATAAATTCTAAAACGAAAATTCGGGCATGAACGGTGTACAAAGGTCTCTTTTAGCAGCAAAATTAAGAGAGAAAAGTTCAGAAAACTGAAGCAATGAGTCCTGCCTATTATCACTAGAAAGGGAACAGTTTTCTACATGGTTTCTCTATGTACACGCAATTTTCTAGAATGTCCAGCCCGAAAAATAAATTCTAAAACGAAAATTCGGGCATGAACGGTGTACAAAGGTCTCTTTTAGCAGCAAAATTAAGAGAGAAAAGTTCAGAAAACTGAAGCAATGAGTCCTGCCTATTATCACTAGAAAGGGAACAGTTTTCTACATGGTTTCTCTATGTACACGCAATTTTCTAGAATGTCCAGCCCGAAAAATAAATTCTAAAACGAAAATTCGGGCATGAACGGTGTACAAAGGTCTCTTTTAGCAGCAAAATTAAGAGAGAAAAGTTCAGAAAACTGAAGCAATGAGTCCTGCCTATTATCACTAGAAAGGGAACAGTTTTCTACATGGTTTCTCTATGTACACGCAATTTTCTAGAATGTCCAGCCCGAAAAATAAATTCTAAAACGAAAATTCGGGCATGAACGGTGTACAAAGGTCTCTTTTAGCAGCAAAATTAAGAGAGAAAAGTTCAGAAAACTGAAGCAATGAGTCCTGCCTATTATCACTAGAAAGGGAACAGTTTTCTACATGGTTTCTCTATGTACACGCAATTTTCTAGAATGTCCAGCCCGAAAAATAAATTCTAAAACGAAAATTCGGGCATGAACGGTGTACAAAGGTCTCTTTTAGCAGCAAAATTAAGAGAGAAAAGTTCAGAAAACTGAAGCAATGAGTCCTGCCTATTATCACTAGAAAGGGAACAGTTTTCTACATGGTTTCTCTATGTACACGCAATTTTCTAGAATGTCCAGCCCGAAAAATAAATTCTAAAACGAAAATTCGGGCATGAACGGTGTACAAAGGTCTCTTTTAGCAGCAAAATTAAGAGAGAAAAGTTCAGAAAACTGAAGCAATGAGTCCTGCCTATTATCACTAGAAAGGGAACAGTTTTCTACATGGTTTCTCTATGTACACGCAATTTTCTAGAATGTCCAGCCCGAAAAATAAATTCTAAAACGAAAATTCGGGCATGAACGGTGTACAAAGGTCTCTTTTAGCAGCAAAATTAAGAGAGAAAAGTTCAGAAAACTGAAGCAATGAGTCCTGCCTATTATCACTAGAAAGGGAACAGTTTTCTACATGGTTTCTCTATGTACACGCAATTTTCTAGAATGTCCAGCCCGAAAAATAAATTCTAAAACGAAAATTCGGGCATGAACGGTGTACAAAGGTCTCTTTTAGCAGCAAAATTAAGAGAGAAAAGTTCAGAAAACTGAAGCAATGAGTCCTGCCTATTATCACTAGAAAGGGAACAGTTTTCTACATGGTTTCTCTATGTACACGCAATTTTCTAGAATGTCCAGCCCGAAAAATAAATTCTAAAACGAAAATTCGGGCATGAACGGTGTACAAAGGTCTCTTTTAGCAGCAAAATTAAGAGAGAAAAGTTCAGAAAACTGAAGCAATGAGTCCTGCCTATTATCACTAGAAAGGGAACAGTTTTCTACATGGTTTCTCTATGTACACGCAATTTTCTAGAATGTCCAGCCCGAAAAATAAATTCTAAAACGAAAATTCGGGCATGAACGGTGTACAAAGGTCTCTTTTAGCAGCAAAATTAAGAGAGAAAAGTTCAGAAAACTGAAGCAATGAGTCCTGCCTATTATCACTAGAAAGGGAACAGTTTTCTACATGGTTTCTCTATGTACACGCAATTTTCTAGAATGTCCAGCCCGAAAAATAAATTCTAAAACGAAAATTCGGGCATGAACGGTGTACAAAGGTCTCTTTTAGCAGCAAAATTAAGAGAGAAAAGTTCAGAAAACTGAAGCAATGAGTCCTGCCTATTATCACTAGAAAGGGAACAGTTTTCTACATGGTTTCTCTATGTACACGCAATTTTCTAGAATGTCCAGCCCGAAAAATAAATTCTAAAACGAAAATTCGGGCATGAACGGTGTACAAAGGTCTCTTTTAGCAGCAAAATTAAGAGAGAAAAGTTCAGAAAACTGAAGCAATGAGTCCTGCCTATTATCACTAGAAAGGGAACAGTTTTCTACATGGTTTCTCTATGTACACGCAATTTTCTAGAATGTCCAGCCCGAAAAATAAATTCTAAAACGAAAATTCGGGCATGAACGGTGTACAAAGGTCTCTTTTAGCAGCAAAATTAAGAGAGAAAAGTTCAGAAAACTGAAGCAATGAGTCCTGCCTATTATCACTAGAAAGGGAACAGTTTTCTACATGGTTTCTCTATGTACACGCAATTTTCTAGAATGTCCAGCCCGAAAAATAAATTCTAAAACGAAAATTCGGGCATGAACGGTGTACAAAGGTCTCTTTTAGCAGCAAAATTAAGAGAGAAAAGTTCAGAAAACTGAAGCAATGAGTCCTGCCTATTATCACTAGAAAGGGAACAGTTTTCTACATGGTTTCTCTATGTACACGCAATTTTCTAGAATGTCCAGCCCGAAAAATAAATTCTAAAACGAAAATTCGGGCATGAACGGTGTACAAAGGTCTCTTTTAGCAGCAAAATTAAGAGAGAAAAGTTCAGAAAACTGAAGCAATGAGTCCTGCCTATTATCACTAGAAAGGGAACAGTTTTCTACATGGTTTCTCTATGTACACGCAATTTTCTAGAATGTCCAGCCCGAAAAATAAATTCTAAAACGAAAATTCGGGCATGAACGGTGTACAAAGGTCTCTTTTAGCAGCAAAATTAAGAGAGAAAAGTTCAGAAAACTGAAGCAATGAGTCCTGCCTATTATCACTAGAAAGGGAACAGTTTTCTACATGGTTTCTCTATGTACACGCAATTTTCTAGAATGTCCAGCCCGAAAAATAAATTCTAAAACGAAAATTCGGGCATGAACGGTGTACAAAGGTCTCTTTTAGCAGCAAAATTAAGAGAGAAAAGTTCAGAAAACTGAAGCAATGAGTCCTGCCTATTATCACTAGAAAGGGAACAGTTTTCTACATGGTTTCTCTATGTACACGCAATTTTCTAGAATGTCCAGCCCGAAAAATAAATTCTAAAACGAAAATTCGGGCATGAACGGTGTACAAAGGTCTCTTTTAGCAGCAAAATTAAGAGAGAAAAGTTCAGAAAACTGAAGCAATGAGTCCTGCCTATTATCACTAGAAAGGGAACAGTTTTCTACATGGTTTCTCTATGTACACGCAATTTTCTAGAATGTCCAGCCCGAAAAATAAATTCTAAAACGAAAATTCGGGCATGAACGGTGTACAAAGGTCTCTTTTAGCAGCAAAATTAAGAGAGAAAAGTTCAGAAAACTGAAGCAATGAGTCCTGCCTATTATCACTAGAAAGGGAACAGTTTTCTACATGGTTTCTCTATGTACACGCAATTTTCTAGAATGTCCAGCCCGAAAAATAAATTCTAAAACGAAAATTCGGGCATGAACGGTGTACAAAGGTCTCTTTTAGCAGCAAAATTAAGAGAGAAAAGTTCAGAAAACTGAAGCAATGAGTCCTGCCTATTATCACTAGAAAGGGAACAGTTTTCTACATGGTTTCTCTATGTACACGCAATTTTCTAGAATGTCCAGCCCGAAAAATAAATTCTAAAACGAAAATTCGGGCATGAACGGTGTACAAAGGTCTCTTTTAGCAGCAAAATTAAGAGAGAAAAGTTCAGAAAACTGAAGCAATGAGTCCTGCCTATTATCACTAGAAAGGGAACAGTTTTCTACATGGTTTCTCTATGTACACGCAATTTTCTAGAATGTCCAGCCCGAAAAATAAATTCTAAAACGAAAATTCGGGCATGAACGGTGTACAAAGGTCTCTTTTAGCAGCAAAATTAAGAGAGAAAAGTTCAGAAAACTGAAGCAATGAGTCCTGCCTATTATCACTAGAAAGGGAACAGTTTTCTACATGGTTTCTCTATGTACACGCAATTTTCTAGAATGTCCAGCCCGAAAAATAAATTCTAAAACGAAAATTCGGGCATGAACGGTGTACAAAGGTCTCTTTTAGCAGCAAAATTAAGAGAGAAAAGTTCAGAAAACTGAAGCAATGAGTCCTGCCTATTATCACTAGAAAGGGAACAGTTTTCTACATGGTTTCTCTATGTACACGCAATTTTCTAGAATGTCCAGCCCGAAAAATAAATTCTAAAACGAAAATTCGGGCATGAACGGTGTACAAAGGTCTCTTTTAGCAGCAAAATTAAGAGAGAAAAGTTCAGAAAACTGAAGCAATGAGTCCTGCCTATTATCACTAGAAAGGGAACAGTTTTCTACATGGTTTCTCTATGTACACGCAATTTTCTAGAATGTCCAGCCCGAAAAATAAATTCTAAAACGAAAATTCGGGCATGAACGGTGTACAAAGGTCTCTTTTAGCAGCAAAATTAAGAGAGAAAAGTTCAGAAAACTGAAGCAATGAGTCCTGCCTATTATCACTAGAAAGGGAACAGTTTTCTACATGGTTTCTCTATGTACACGCAATTTTCTAGAATGTCCAGCCCGAAAAATAAATTCTAAAACGAAAATTCGGGCATGAACGGTGTACAAAGGTCTCTTTTAGCAGCAAAATTAAGAGAGAAAAGTTCAGAAAACTGAAGCAATGAGTCCTGCCTATTATCACTAGAAAGGGAACAGTTTTCTACATGGTTTCTCTATGTACACGCAATTTTCTAGAATGTCCAGCCCGAAAAATAAATTCTAAAACGAAAATTCGGGCATGAACGGTGTACAAAGGTCTCTTTTAGCAGCAAAATTAAGAGAGAAAAGTTCAGAAAACTGAAGCAATGAGTCCTGCCTATTATCACTAGAAAGGGAACAGTTTTCTACATGGTTTCTCTATGTACACGCAATTTTCTAGAATGTCCAGCCCGAAAAATAAATTCTAAAACGAAAATTCGGGCATGAACGGTGTACAAAGGTCTCTTTTAGCAGCAAAATTAAGAGAGAAAAGTTCAGAAAACTGAAGCAATGAGTCCTGCCTATTATCACTAGAAAGGGAACAGTTTTCTACATGGTTTCTCTATGTACACGCAATTTTCTAGAATGTCCAGCCCGAAAAATAAATTCTAAAACGAAAATTCGGGCATGAACGGTGTACAAAGGTCTCTTTTAGCAGCAAAATTAAGAGAGAAAAGTTCAGAAAACTGAAGCAATGAGTCCTGCCTATTATCACTAGAAAGGGAACAGTTTTCTACATGGTTTCTCTATGTACACGCAATTTTCTAGAATGTCCAGCCCGAAAAATAAATTCTAAAACGAAAATTCGGGCATGAACGGTGTACAAAGGTCTCTTTTAGCAGCAAAATTAAGAGAGAAAAGTTCAGAAAACTGAAGCAATGAGTCCTGCCTATTATCACTAGAAAGGGAACAGTTTTCTACATGGTTTCTCTATGTACACGCAATTTTCTAGAATGTCCAGCCCGAAAAATAAATTCTAAAACGAAAATTCGGGCATGAACGGTGTACAAAGGTCTCTTTTAGCAGCAAAATTAAGAGAGAAAAGTTCAGAAAACTGAAGCAATGAGTCCTGCCTATTATCACTAGAAAGGGAACAGTTTTCTACATGGTTTCTCTATGTACACGCAATTTTCTAGAATGTCCAGCCCGAAAAATAAATTCTAAAACGAAAATTCGGGCATGAACGGTGTACAAAGGTCTCTTTTAGCAGCAAAATTAAGAGAGAAAAGTTCAGAAAACTGAAGCAATGAGTCCTGCCTATTATCACTAGAAAGGGAACAGTTTTCTACATGGTTTCTCTATGTACACGCAATTTTCTAGAATGTCCAGCCCGAAAAATAAATTCTAAAACGAAAATTCGGGCATGAACGGTGTACAAAGGTCTCTTTTAGCAGCAAAATTAAGAGAGAAAAGTTCAGAAAACTGAAGCAATGAGTCCTGCCTATTATCACTAGAAAGGGAACAGTTTTCTACATGGTTTCTCTATGTACACGCAATTTTCTAGAATGTCCAGCCCGAAAAATAAATTCTAAAACGAAAATTCGGGCATGAACGGTGTACAAAGGTCTCTTTTAGCAGCAAAATTAAGAGAGAAAAGTTCAGAAAACTGAAGCAATGAGTCCTGCCTATTATCACTAGAAAGGGAACAGTTTTCTACATGGTTTCTCTATGTACACGCAATTTTCTAGAATGTCCAGCCCGAAAAATAAATTCTAAAACGAAAATTCGGGCATGAACGGTGTACAAAGGTCTCTTTTAGCAGCAAAATTAAGAGAGAAAAGTTCAGAAAACTGAAGCAATGAGTCCTGCCTATTATCACTAGAAAGGGAACAGTTTTCTACATGGTTTCTCTATGTACACGCAATTTTCTAGAATGTCCAGCCCGAAAAATAAATTCTAAAACGAAAATTCGGGCATGAACGGTGTACAAAGGTCTCTTTTAGCAGCAAAATTAAGAGAGAAAAGTTCAGAAAACTGAAGCAATGAGTCCTGCCTATTATCACTAGAAAGGGAACAGTTTTCTACATGGTTTCTCTATGTACACGCAATTTTCTAGAATGTCCAGCCCGAAAAATAAATTCTAAAACGAAAATTCGGGCATGAACGGTGTACAAAGGTCTCTTTTAGCAGCAAAATTAAGAGAGAAAAGTTCAGAAAACTGAAGCAATGAGTCCTGCCTATTATCACTAGAAAGGGAACAGTTTTCTACATGGTTTCTCTATGTACACGCAATTTTCTAGAATGTCCAGCCCGAAAAATAAATTCTAAAACGAAAATTCGGGCATGAACGGTGTACAAAGGTCTCTTTTAGCAGCAAAATTAAGAGAGAAAAGTTCAGAAAACTGAAGCAATGAGTCCTGCCTATTATCACTAGAAAGGGAACAGTTTTCTACATGGTTTCTCTATGTACACGCAATTTTCTAGAATGTCCAGCCCGAAAAATAAATTCTAAAACGAAAATTCGGGCATGAACGGTGTACAAAGGTCTCTTTTAGCAGCAAAATTAAGAGAGAAAAGTTCAGAAAACTGAAGCAATGAGTCCTGCCTATTATCACTAGAAAGGGAACAGTTTTCTACATGGTTTCTCTATGTACACGCAATTTTCTAGAATGTCCAGCCCGAAAAATAAATTCTAAAACGAAAATTCGGGCATGAACGGTGTACAAAGGTCTCTTTTAGCAGCAAAATTAAGAGAGAAAAGTTCAGAAAACTGAAGCAATGAGTCCTGCCTATTATCACTAGAAAGGGAACAGTTTTCTACATGGTTTCTCTATGTACACGCAATTTTCTAGAATGTCCAGCCCGAAAAATAAATTCTAAAACGAAAATTCGGGCATGAACGGTGTACAAAGGTCTCTTTTAGCAGCAAAATTAAGAGAGAAAAGTTCAGAAAACTGAAGCAATGAGTCCTGCCTATTATCACTAGAAAGGGAACAGTTTTCTACATGGTTTCTCTATGTACACGCAATTTTCTAGAATGTCCAGCCCGAAAAATAAATTCTAAAACGAAAATTCGGGCATGAACGGTGTACAAAGGTCTCTTTTAGCAGCAAAATTAAGAGAGAAAAGTTCAGAAAACTGAAGCAATGAGTCCTGCCTATTATCACTAGAAAGGGAACAGTTTTCTACATGGTTTCTCTATGTACACGCAATTTTCTAGAATGTCCAGCCCGAAAAATAAATTCTAAAACGAAAATTCGGGCATGAACGGTGTACAAAGGTCTCTTTTAGCAGCAAAATTAAGAGAGAAAAGTTCAGAAAACTGAAGCAATGAGTCCTGCCTATTATCACTAGAAAGGGAACAGTTTTCTACATGGTTTCTCTATGTACACGCAATTTTCTAGAATGTCCAGCCCGAAAAATAAATTCTAAAACGAAAATTCGGGCATGAACGGTGTACAAAGGTCTCTTTTAGCAGCAAAATTAAGAGAGAAAAGTTCAGAAAACTGAAGCAATGAGTCCTGCCTATTATCACTAGAAAGGGAACAGTTTTCTACATGGTTTCTCTATGTACACGCAATTTTCTAGAATGTCCAGCCCGAAAAATAAATTCTAAAACGAAAATTCGGGCATGAACGGTGTACAAAGGTCTCTTTTAGCAGCAAAATTAAGAGAGAAAAGTTCAGAAAACTGAAGCAATGAGTCCTGCCTATTATCACTAGAAAGGGAACAGTTTTCTACATGGTTTCTCTATGTACACGCAATTTTCTAGAATGTCCAGCCCGAAAAATAAATTCTAAAACGAAAATTCGGGCATGAACGGTGTACAAAGGTCTCTTTTAGCAGCAAAATTAAGAGAGAAAAGTTCAGAAAACTGAAGCAATGAGTCCTGCCTATTATCACTAGAAAGGGAACAGTTTTCTACATGGTTTCTCTATGTACACGCAATTTTCTAGAATGTCCAGCCCGAAAAATAAATTCTAAAACGAAAATTCGGGCATGAACGGTGTACAAAGGTCTCTTTTAGCAGCAAAATTAAGAGAGAAAAGTTCAGAAAACTGAAGCAATGAGTCCTGCCTATTATCACTAGAAAGGGAACAGTTTTCTACATGGTTTCTCTATGTACACGCAATTTTCTAGAATGTCCAGCCCGAAAAATAAATTCTAAAACGAAAATTCGGGCATGAACGGTGTACAAAGGTCTCTTTTAGCAGCAAAATTAAGAGAGAAAAGTTCAGAAAACTGAAGCAATGAGTCCTGCCTATTATCACTAGAAAGGGAACAGTTTTCTACATGGTTTCTCTATGTACACGCAATTTTCTAGAATGTCCAGCCCGAAAAATAAATTCTAAAACGAAAATTCGGGCATGAACGGTGTACAAAGGTCTCTTTTAGCAGCAAAATTAAGAGAGAAAAGTTCAGAAAACTGAAGCAATGAGTCCTGCCTATTATCACTAGAAAGGGAACAGTTTTCTACATGGTTTCTCTATGTACACGCAATTTTCTAGAATGTCCAGCCCGAAAAATAAATTCTAAAACGAAAATTCGGGCATGAACGGTGTACAAAGGTCTCTTTTAGCAGCAAAATTAAGAGAGAAAAGTTCAGAAAACTGAAGCAATGAGTCCTGCCTATTATCACTAGAAAGGGAACAGTTTTCTACATGGTTTCTCTATGTACACGCAATTTTCTAGAATGTCCAGCCCGAAAAATAAATTCTAAAACGAAAATTCGGGCATGAACGGTGTACAAAGGTCTCTTTTAGCAGCAAAATTAAGAGAGAAAAGTTCAGAAAACTGAAGCAATGAGTCCTGCCTATTATCACTAGAAAGGGAACAGTTTTCTACATGGTTTCTCTATGTACACGCAATTTTCTAGAATGTCCAGCCCGAAAAATAAATTCTAAAACGAAAATTCGGGCATGAACGGTGTACAAAGGTCTCTTTTAGCAGCAAAATTAAGAGAGAAAAGTTCAGAAAACTGAAGCAATGAGTCCTGCCTATTATCACTAGAAAGGGAACAGTTTTCTACATGGTTTCTCTATGTACACGCAATTTTCTAGAATGTCCAGCCCGAAAAATAAATTCTAAAACGAAAATTCGGGCATGAACGGTGTACAAAGGTCTCTTTTAGCAGCAAAATTAAGAGAGAAAAGTTCAGAAAACTGAAGCAATGAGTCCTGCCTATTATCACTAGAAAGGGAACAGTTTTCTACATGGTTTCTCTATGTACACGCAATTTTCTAGAATGTCCAGCCCGAAAAATAAATTCTAAAACGAAAATTCGGGCATGAACGGTGTACAAAGGTCTCTTTTAGCAGCAAAATTAAGAGAGAAAAGTTCAGAAAACTGAAGCAATGAGTCCTGCCTATTATCACTAGAAAGGGAACAGTTTTCTACATGGTTTCTCTATGTACACGCAATTTTCTAGAATGTCCAGCCCGAAAAATAAATTCTAAAACGAAAATTCGGGCATGAACGGTGTACAAAGGTCTCTTTTAGCAGCAAAATTAAGAGAGAAAAGTTCAGAAAACTGAAGCAATGAGTCCTGCCTATTATCACTAGAAAGGGAACAGTTTTCTACATGGTTTCTCTATGTACACGCAATTTTCTAGAATGTCCAGCCCGAAAAATAAATTCTAAAACGAAAATTCGGGCATGAACGGTGTACAAAGGTCTCTTTTAGCAGCAAAATTAAGAGAGAAAAGTTCAGAAAACTGAAGCAATGAGTCCTGCCTATTATCACTAGAAAGGGAACAGTTTTCTACATGGTTTCTCTATGTACACGCAATTTTCTAGAATGTCCAGCCCGAAAAATAAATTCTAAAACGAAAATTCGGGCATGAACGGTGTACAAAGGTCTCTTTTAGCAGCAAAATTAAGAGAGAAAAGTTCAGAAAACTGAAGCAATGAGTCCTGCCTATTATCACTAGAAAGGGAACAGTTTTCTACATGGTTTCTCTATGTACACGCAATTTTCTAGAATGTCCAGCCCGAAAAATAAATTCTAAAACGAAAATTCGGGCATGAACGGTGTACAAAGGTCTCTTTTAGCAGCAAAATTAAGAGAGAAAAGTTCAGAAAACTGAAGCAATGAGTCCTGCCTATTATCACTAGAAAGGGAACAGTTTTCTACATGGTTTCTCTATGTACACGCAATTTTCTAGAATGTCCAGCCCGAAAAATAAATTCTAAAACGAAAATTCGGGCATGAACGGTGTACAAAGGTCTCTTTTAGCAGCAAAATTAAGAGAGAAAAGTTCAGAAAACTGAAGCAATGAGTCCTGCCTATTATCACTAGAAAGGGAACAGTTTTCTACATGGTTTCTCTATGTACACGCAATTTTCTAGAATGTCCAGCCCGAAAAATAAATTCTAAAACGAAAATTCGGGCATGAACGGTGTACAAAGGTCTCTTTTAGCAGCAAAATTAAGAGAGAAAAGTTCAGAAAACTGAAGCAATGAGTCCTGCCTATTATCACTAGAAAGGGAACAGTTTTCTACATGGTTTCTCTATGTACACGCAATTTTCTAGAATGTCCAGCCCGAAAAATAAATTCTAAAACGAAAATTCGGGCATGAACGGTGTACAAAGGTCTCTTTTAGCAGCAAAATTAAGAGAGAAAAGTTCAGAAAACTGAAGCAATGAGTCCTGCCTATTATCACTAGAAAGGGAACAGTTTTCTACATGGTTTCTCTATGTACACGCAATTTTCTAGAATGTCCAGCCCGAAAAATAAATTCTAAAACGAAAATTCGGGCATGAACGGTGTACAAAGGTCTCTTTTAGCAGCAAAATTAAGAGAGAAAAGTTCAGAAAACTGAAGCAATGAGTCCTGCCTATTATCACTAGAAAGGGAACAGTTTTCTACATGGTTTCTCTATGTACACGCAATTTTCTAGAATGTCCAGCCCGAAAAATAAATTCTAAAACGAAAATTCGGGCATGAACGGTGTACAAAGGTCTCTTTTAGCAGCAAAATTAAGAGAGAAAAGTTCAGAAAACTGAAGCAATGAGTCCTGCCTATTATCACTAGAAAGGGAACAGTTTTCTACATGGTTTCTCTATGTACACGCAATTTTCTAGAATGTCCAGCCCGAAAAATAAATTCTAAAACGAAAATTCGGGCATGAACGGTGTACAAAGGTCTCTTTTAGCAGCAAAATTAAGAGAGAAAAGTTCAGAAAACTGAAGCAATGAGTCCTGCCTATTATCACTAGAAAGGGAACAGTTTTCTACATGGTTTCTCTATGTACACGCAATTTTCTAGAATGTCCAGCCCGAAAAATAAATTCTAAAACGAAAATTCGGGCATGAACGGTGTACAAAGGTCTCTTTTAGCAGCAAAATTAAGAGAGAAAAGTTCAGAAAACTGAAGCAATGAGTCCTGCCTATTATCACTAGAAAGGGAACAGTTTTCTACATGGTTTCTCTATGTACACGCAATTTTCTAGAATGTCCAGCCCGAAAAATAAATTCTAAAACGAAAATTCGGGCATGAACGGTGTACAAAGGTCTCTTTTAGCAGCAAAATTAAGAGAGAAAAGTTCAGAAAACTGAAGCAATGAGTCCTGCCTATTATCACTAGAAAGGGAACAGTTTTCTACATGGTTTCTCTATGTACACGCAATTTTCTAGAATGTCCAGCCCGAAAAATAAATTCTAAAACGAAAATTCGGGCATGAACGGTGTACAAAGGTCTCTTTTAGCAGCAAAATTAAGAGAGAAAAGTTCAGAAAACTGAAGCAATGAGTCCTGCCTATTATCACTAGAAAGGGAACAGTTTTCTACATGGTTTCTCTATGTACACGCAATTTTCTAGAATGTCCAGCCCGAAAAATAAATTCTAAAACGAAAATTCGGGCATGAACGGTGTACAAAGGTCTCTTTTAGCAGCAAAATTAAGAGAGAAAAGTTCAGAAAACTGAAGCAATGAGTCCTGCCTATTATCACTAGAAAGGGAACAGTTTTCTACATGGTTTCTCTATGTACACGCAATTTTCTAGAATGTCCAGCCCGAAAAATAAATTCTAAAACGAAAATTCGGGCATGAACGGTGTACAAAGGTCTCTTTTAGCAGCAAAATTAAGAGAGAAAAGTTCAGAAAACTGAAGCAATGAGTCCTGCCTATTATCACTAGAAAGGGAACAGTTTTCTACATGGTTTCTCTATGTACACGCAATTTTCTAGAATGTCCAGCCCGAAAAATAAATTCTAAAACGAAAATTCGGGCATGAACGGTGTACAAAGGTCTCTTTTAGCAGCAAAATTAAGAGAGAAAAGTTCAGAAAACTGAAGCAATGAGTCCTGCCTATTATCACTAGAAAGGGAACAGTTTTCTACATGGTTTCTCTATGTACACGCAATTTTCTAGAATGTCCAGCCCGAAAAATAAATTCTAAAACGAAAATTCGGGCATGAACGGTGTACAAAGGTCTCTTTTAGCAGCAAAATTAAGAGAGAAAAGTTCAGAAAACTGAAGCAATGAGTCCTGCCTATTATCACTAGAAAGGGAACAGTTTTCTACATGGTTTCTCTATGTACACGCAATTTTCTAGAATGTCCAGCCCGAAAAATAAATTCTAAAACGAAAATTCGGGCATGAACGGTGTACAAAGGTCTCTTTTAGCAGCAAAATTAAGAGAGAAAAGTTCAGAAAACTGAAGCAATGAGTCCTGCCTATTATCACTAGAAAGGGAACAGTTTTCTACATGGTTTCTCTATGTACACGCAATTTTCTAGAATGTCCAGCCCGAAAAATAAATTCTAAAACGAAAATTCGGGCATGAACGGTGTACAAAGGTCTCTTTTAGCAGCAAAATTAAGAGAGAAAAGTTCAGAAAACTGAAGCAATGAGTCCTGCCTATTATCACTAGAAAGGGAACAGTTTTCTACATGGTTTCTCTATGTACACGCAATTTTCTAGAATGTCCAGCCCGAAAAATAAATTCTAAAACGAAAATTCGGGCATGAACGGTGTACAAAGGTCTCTTTTAGCAGCAAAATTAAGAGAGAAAAGTTCAGAAAACTGAAGCAATGAGTCCTGCCTATTATCACTAGAAAGGGAACAGTTTTCTACATGGTTTCTCTATGTACACGCAATTTTCTAGAATGTCCAGCCCGAAAAATAAATTCTAAAACGAAAATTCGGGCATGAACGGTGTACAAAGGTCTCTTTTAGCAGCAAAATTAAGAGAGAAAAGTTCAGAAAACTGAAGCAATGAGTCCTGCCTATTATCACTAGAAAGGGAACAGTTTTCTACATGGTTTCTCTATGTACACGCAATTTTCTAGAATGTCCAGCCCGAAAAATAAATTCTAAAACGAAAATTCGGGCATGAACGGTGTACAAAGGTCTCTTTTAGCAGCAAAATTAAGAGAGAAAAGTTCAGAAAACTGAAGCAATGAGTCCTGCCTATTATCACTAGAAAGGGAACAGTTTTCTACATGGTTTCTCTATGTACACGCAATTTTCTAGAATGTCCAGCCCGAAAAATAAATTCTAAAACGAAAATTCGGGCATGAACGGTGTACAAAGGTCTCTTTTAGCAGCAAAATTAAGAGAGAAAAGTTCAGAAAACTGAAGCAATGAGTCCTGCCTATTATCACTAGAAAGGGAACAGTTTTCTACATGGTTTCTCTATGTACACGCAATTTTCTAGAATGTCCAGCCCGAAAAATAAATTCTAAAACGAAAATTCGGGCATGAACGGTGTACAAAGGTCTCTTTTAGCAGCAAAATTAAGAGAGAAAAGTTCAGAAAACTGAAGCAATGAGTCCTGCCTATTATCACTAGAAAGGGAACAGTTTTCTACATGGTTTCTCTATGTACACGCAATTTTCTAGAATGTCCAGCCCGAAAAATAAATTCTAAAACGAAAATTCGGGCATGAACGGTGTACAAAGGTCTCTTTTAGCAGCAAAATTAAGAGAGAAAAGTTCAGAAAACTGAAGCAATGAGTCCTGCCTATTATCACTAGAAAGGGAACAGTTTTCTACATGGTTTCTCTATGTACACGCAATTTTCTAGAATGTCCAGCCCGAAAAATAAATTCTAAAACGAAAATTCGGGCATGAACGGTGTACAAAGGTCTCTTTTAGCAGCAAAATTAAGAGAGAAAAGTTCAGAAAACTGAAGCAATGAGTCCTGCCTATTATCACTAGAAAGGGAACAGTTTTCTACATGGTTTCTCTATGTACACGCAATTTTCTAGAATGTCCAGCCCGAAAAATAAATTCTAAAACGAAAATTCGGGCATGAACGGTGTACAAAGGTCTCTTTTAGCAGCAAAATTAAGAGAGAAAAGTTCAGAAAACTGAAGCAATGAGTCCTGCCTATTATCACTAGAAAGGGAACAGTTTTCTACATGGTTTCTCTATGTACACGCAATTTTCTAGAATGTCCAGCCCGAAAAATAAATTCTAAAACGAAAATTCGGGCATGAACGGTGTACAAAGGTCTCTTTTAGCAGCAAAATTAAGAGAGAAAAGTTCAGAAAACTGAAGCAATGAGTCCTGCCTATTATCACTAGAAAGGGAACAGTTTTCTACATGGTTTCTCTATGTACACGCAATTTTCTAGAATGTCCAGCCCGAAAAATAAATTCTAAAACGAAAATTCGGGCATGAACGGTGTACAAAGGTCTCTTTTAGCAGCAAAATTAAGAGAGAAAAGTTCAGAAAACTGAAGCAATGAGTCCTGCCTATTATCACTAGAAAGGGAACAGTTTTCTACATGGTTTCTCTATGTACACGCAATTTTCTAGAATGTCCAGCCCGAAAAATAAATTCTAAAACGAAAATTCGGGCATGAACGGTGTACAAAGGTCTCTTTTAGCAGCAAAATTAAGAGAGAAAAGTTCAGAAAACTGAAGCAATGAGTCCTGCCTATTATCACTAGAAAGGGAACAGTTTTCTACATGGTTTCTCTATGTACACGCAATTTTCTAGAATGTCCAGCCCGAAAAATAAATTCTAAAACGAAAATTCGGGCATGAACGGTGTACAAAGGTCTCTTTTAGCAGCAAAATTAAGAGAGAAAAGTTCAGAAAACTGAAGCAATGAGTCCTGCCTATTATCACTAGAAAGGGAACAGTTTTCTACATGGTTTCTCTATGTACACGCAATTTTCTAGAATGTCCAGCCCGAAAAATAAATTCTAAAACGAAAATTCGGGCATGAACGGTGTACAAAGGTCTCTTTTAGCAGCAAAATTAAGAGAGAAAAGTTCAGAAAACTGAAGCAATGAGTCCTGCCTATTATCACTAGAAAGGGAACAGTTTTCTACATGGTTTCTCTATGTACACGCAATTTTCTAGAATGTCCAGCCCGAAAAATAAATTCTAAAACGAAAATTCGGGCATGAACGGTGTACAAAGGTCTCTTTTAGCAGCAAAATTAAGAGAGAAAAGTTCAGAAAACTGAAGCAATGAGTCCTGCCTATTATCACTAGAAAGGGAACAGTTTTCTACATGGTTTCTCTATGTACACGCAATTTTCTAGAATGTCCAGCCCGAAAAATAAATTCTAAAACGAAAATTCGGGCATGAACGGTGTACAAAGGTCTCTTTTAGCAGCAAAATTAAGAGAGAAAAGTTCAGAAAACTGAAGCAATGAGTCCTGCCTATTATCACTAGAAAGGGAACAGTTTTCTACATGGTTTCTCTATGTACACGCAATTTTCTAGAATGTCCAGCCCGAAAAATAAATTCTAAAACGAAAATTCGGGCATGAACGGTGTACAAAGGTCTCTTTTAGCAGCAAAATTAAGAGAGAAAAGTTCAGAAAACTGAAGCAATGAGTCCTGCCTATTATCACTAGAAAGGGAACAGTTTTCTACATGGTTTCTCTATGTACACGCAATTTTCTAGAATGTCCAGCCCGAAAAATAAATTCTAAAACGAAAATTCGGGCATGAACGGTGTACAAAGGTCTCTTTTAGCAGCAAAATTAAGAGAGAAAAGTTCAGAAAACTGAAGCAATGAGTCCTGCCTATTATCACTAGAAAGGGAACAGTTTTCTACATGGTTTCTCTATGTACACGCAATTTTCTAGAATGTCCAGCCCGAAAAATAAATTCTAAAACGAAAATTCGGGCATGAACGGTGTACAAAGGTCTCTTTTAGCAGCAAAATTAAGAGAGAAAAGTTCAGAAAACTGAAGCAATGAGTCCTGCCTATTATCACTAGAAAGGGAACAGTTTTCTACATGGTTTCTCTATGTACACGCAATTTTCTAGAATGTCCAGCCCGAAAAATAAATTCTAAAACGAAAATTCGGGCATGAACGGTGTACAAAGGTCTCTTTTAGCAGCAAAATTAAGAGAGAAAAGTTCAGAAAACTGAAGCAATGAGTCCTGCCTATTATCACTAGAAAGGGAACAGTTTTCTACATGGTTTCTCTATGTACACGCAATTTTCTAGAATGTCCAGCCCGAAAAATAAATTCTAAAACGAAAATTCGGGCATGAACGGTGTACAAAGGTCTCTTTTAGCAGCAAAATTAAGAGAGAAAAGTTCAGAAAACTGAAGCAATGAGTCCTGCCTATTATCACTAGAAAGGGAACAGTTTTCTACATGGTTTCTCTATGTACACGCAATTTTCTAGAATGTCCAGCCCGAAAAATAAATTCTAAAACGAAAATTCGGGCATGAACGGTGTACAAAGGTCTCTTTTAGCAGCAAAATTAAGAGAGAAAAGTTCAGAAAACTGAAGCAATGAGTCCTGCCTATTATCACTAGAAAGGGAACAGTTTTCTACATGGTTTCTCTATGTACACGCAATTTTCTAGAATGTCCAGCCCGAAAAATAAATTCTAAAACGAAAATTCGGGCATGAACGGTGTACAAAGGTCTCTTTTAGCAGCAAAATTAAGAGAGAAAAGTTCAGAAAACTGAAGCAATGAGTCCTGCCTATTATCACTAGAAAGGGAACAGTTTTCTACATGGTTTCTCTATGTACACGCAATTTTCTAGAATGTCCAGCCCGAAAAATAAATTCTAAAACGAAAATTCGGGCATGAACGGTGTACAAAGGTCTCTTTTAGCAGCAAAATTAAGAGAGAAAAGTTCAGAAAACTGAAGCAATGAGTCCTGCCTATTATCACTAGAAAGGGAACAGTTTTCTACATGGTTTCTCTATGTACACGCAATTTTCTAGAATGTCCAGCCCGAAAAATAAATTCTAAAACGAAAATTCGGGCATGAACGGTGTACAAAGGTCTCTTTTAGCAGCAAAATTAAGAGAGAAAAGTTCAGAAAACTGAAGCAATGAGTCCTGCCTATTATCACTAGAAAGGGAACAGTTTTCTACATGGTTTCTCTATGTACACGCAATTTTCTAGAATGTCCAGCCCGAAAAATAAATTCTAAAACGAAAATTCGGGCATGAACGGTGTACAAAGGTCTCTTTTAGCAGCAAAATTAAGAGAGAAAAGTTCAGAAAACTGAAGCAATGAGTCCTGCCTATTATCACTAGAAAGGGAACAGTTTTCTACATGGTTTCTCTATGTACACGCAATTTTCTAGAATGTCCAGCCCGAAAAATAAATTCTAAAACGAAAATTCGGGCATGAACGGTGTACAAAGGTCTCTTTTAGCAGCAAAATTAAGAGAGAAAAGTTCAGAAAACTGAAGCAATGAGTCCTGCCTATTATCACTAGAAAGGGAACAGTTTTCTACATGGTTTCTCTATGTACACGCAATTTTCTAGAATGTCCAGCCCGAAAAATAAATTCTAAAACGAAAATTCGGGCATGAACGGTGTACAAAGGTCTCTTTTAGCAGCAAAATTAAGAGAGAAAAGTTCAGAAAACTGAAGCAATGAGTCCTGCCTATTATCACTAGAAAGGGAACAGTTTTCTACATGGTTTCTCTATGTACACGCAATTTTCTAGAATGTCCAGCCCGAAAAATAAATTCTAAAACGAAAATTCGGGCATGAACGGTGTACAAAGGTCTCTTTTAGCAGCAAAATTAAGAGAGAAAAGTTCAGAAAACTGAAGCAATGAGTCCTGCCTATTATCACTAGAAAGGGAACAGTTTTCTACATGGTTTCTCTATGTACACGCAATTTTCTAGAATGTCCAGCCCGAAAAATAAATTCTAAAACGAAAATTCGGGCATGAACGGTGTACAAAGGTCTCTTTTAGCAGCAAAATTAAGAGAGAAAAGTTCAGAAAACTGAAGCAATGAGTCCTGCCTATTATCACTAGAAAGGGAACAGTTTTCTACATGGTTTCTCTATGTACACGCAATTTTCTAGAATGTCCAGCCCGAAAAATAAATTCTAAAACGAAAATTCGGGCATGAACGGTGTACAAAGGTCTCTTTTAGCAGCAAAATTAAGAGAGAAAAGTTCAGAAAACTGAAGCAATGAGTCCTGCCTATTATCACTAGAAAGGGAACAGTTTTCTACATGGTTTCTCTATGTACACGCAATTTTCTAGAATGTCCAGCCCGAAAAATAAATTCTAAAACGAAAATTCGGGCATGAACGGTGTACAAAGGTCTCTTTTAGCAGCAAAATTAAGAGAGAAAAGTTCAGAAAACTGAAGCAATGAGTCCTGCCTATTATCACTAGAAAGGGAACAGTTTTCTACATGGTTTCTCTATGTACACGCAATTTTCTAGAATGTCCAGCCCGAAAAATAAATTCTAAAACGAAAATTCGGGCATGAACGGTGTACAAAGGTCTCTTTTAGCAGCAAAATTAAGAGAGAAAAGTTCAGAAAACTGAAGCAATGAGTCCTGCCTATTATCACTAGAAAGGGAACAGTTTTCTACATGGTTTCTCTATGTACACGCAATTTTCTAGAATGTCCAGCCCGAAAAATAAATTCTAAAACGAAAATTCGGGCATGAACGGTGTACAAAGGTCTCTTTTAGCAGCAAAATTAAGAGAGAAAAGTTCAGAAAACTGAAGCAATGAGTCCTGCCTATTATCACTAGAAAGGGAACAGTTTTCTACATGGTTTCTCTATGTACACGCAATTTTCTAGAATGTCCAGCCCGAAAAATAAATTCTAAAACGAAAATTCGGGCATGAACGGTGTACAAAGGTCTCTTTTAGCAGCAAAATTAAGAGAGAAAAGTTCAGAAAACTGAAGCAATGAGTCCTGCCTATTATCACTAGAAAGGGAACAGTTTTCTACATGGTTTCTCTATGTACACGCAATTTTCTAGAATGTCCAGCCCGAAAAATAAATTCTAAAACGAAAATTCGGGCATGAACGGTGTACAAAGGTCTCTTTTAGCAGCAAAATTAAGAGAGAAAAGTTCAGAAAACTGAAGCAATGAGTCCTGCCTATTATCACTAGAAAGGGAACAGTTTTCTACATGGTTTCTCTATGTACACGCAATTTTCTAGAATGTCCAGCCCGAAAAATAAATTCTAAAACGAAAATTCGGGCATGAACGGTGTACAAAGGTCTCTTTTAGCAGCAAAATTAAGAGAGAAAAGTTCAGAAAACTGAAGCAATGAGTCCTGCCTATTATCACTAGAAAGGGAACAGTTTTCTACATGGTTTCTCTATGTACACGCAATTTTCTAGAATGTCCAGCCCGAAAAATAAATTCTAAAACGAAAATTCGGGCATGAACGGTGTACAAAGGTCTCTTTTAGCAGCAAAATTAAGAGAGAAAAGTTCAGAAAACTGAAGCAATGAGTCCTGCCTATTATCACTAGAAAGGGAACAGTTTTCTACATGGTTTCTCTATGTACACGCAATTTTCTAGAATGTCCAGCCCGAAAAATAAATTCTAAAACGAAAATTCGGGCATGAACGGTGTACAAAGGTCTCTTTTAGCAGCAAAATTAAGAGAGAAAAGTTCAGAAAACTGAAGCAATGAGTCCTGCCTATTATCACTAGAAAGGGAACAGTTTTCTACATGGTTTCTCTATGTACACGCAATTTTCTAGAATGTCCAGCCCGAAAAATAAATTCTAAAACGAAAATTCGGGCATGAACGGTGTACAAAGGTCTCTTTTAGCAGCAAAATTAAGAGAGAAAAGTTCAGAAAACTGAAGCAATGAGTCCTGCCTATTATCACTAGAAAGGGAACAGTTTTCTACATGGTTTCTCTATGTACACGCAATTTTCTAGAATGTCCAGCCCGAAAAATAAATTCTAAAACGAAAATTCGGGCATGAACGGTGTACAAAGGTCTCTTTTAGCAGCAAAATTAAGAGAGAAAAGTTCAGAAAACTGAAGCAATGAGTCCTGCCTATTATCACTAGAAAGGGAACAGTTTTCTACATGGTTTCTCTATGTACACGCAATTTTCTAGAATGTCCAGCCCGAAAAATAAATTCTAAAACGAAAATTCGGGCATGAACGGTGTACAAAGGTCTCTTTTAGCAGCAAAATTAAGAGAGAAAAGTTCAGAAAACTGAAGCAATGAGTCCTGCCTATTATCACTAGAAAGGGAACAGTTTTCTACATGGTTTCTCTATGTACACGCAATTTTCTAGAATGTCCAGCCCGAAAAATAAATTCTAAAACGAAAATTCGGGCATGAACGGTGTACAAAGGTCTCTTTTAGCAGCAAAATTAAGAGAGAAAAGTTCAGAAAACTGAAGCAATGAGTCCTGCCTATTATCACTAGAAAGGGAACAGTTTTCTACATGGTTTCTCTATGTACACGCAATTTTCTAGAATGTCCAGCCCGAAAAATAAATTCTAAAACGAAAATTCGGGCATGAACGGTGTACAAAGGTCTCTTTTAGCAGCAAAATTAAGAGAGAAAAGTTCAGAAAACTGAAGCAATGAGTCCTGCCTATTATCACTAGAAAGGGAACAGTTTTCTACATGGTTTCTCTATGTACACGCAATTTTCTAGAATGTCCAGCCCGAAAAATAAATTCTAAAACGAAAATTCGGGCATGAACGGTGTACAAAGGTCTCTTTTAGCAGCAAAATTAAGAGAGAAAAGTTCAGAAAACTGAAGCAATGAGTCCTGCCTATTATCACTAGAAAGGGAACAGTTTTCTACATGGTTTCTCTATGTACACGCAATTTTCTAGAATGTCCAGCCCGAAAAATAAATTCTAAAACGAAAATTCGGGCATGAACGGTGTACAAAGGTCTCTTTTAGCAGCAAAATTAAGAGAGAAAAGTTCAGAAAACTGAAGCAATGAGTCCTGCCTATTATCACTAGAAAGGGAACAGTTTTCTACATGGTTTCTCTATGTACACGCAATTTTCTAGAATGTCCAGCCCGAAAAATAAATTCTAAAACGAAAATTCGGGCATGAACGGTGTACAAAGGTCTCTTTTAGCAGCAAAATTAAGAGAGAAAAGTTCAGAAAACTGAAGCAATGAGTCCTGCCTATTATCACTAGAAAGGGAACAGTTTTCTACATGGTTTCTCTATGTACACGCAATTTTCTAGAATGTCCAGCCCGAAAAATAAATTCTAAAACGAAAATTCGGGCATGAACGGTGTACAAAGGTCTCTTTTAGCAGCAAAATTAAGAGAGAAAAGTTCAGAAAACTGAAGCAATGAGTCCTGCCTATTATCACTAGAAAGGGAACAGTTTTCTACATGGTTTCTCTATGTACACGCAATTTTCTAGAATGTCCAGCCCGAAAAATAAATTCTAAAACGAAAATTCGGGCATGAACGGTGTACAAAGGTCTCTTTTAGCAGCAAAATTAAGAGAGAAAAGTTCAGAAAACTGAAGCAATGAGTCCTGCCTATTATCACTAGAAAGGGAACAGTTTTCTACATGGTTTCTCTATGTACACGCAATTTTCTAGAATGTCCAGCCCGAAAAATAAATTCTAAAACGAAAATTCGGGCATGAACGGTGTACAAAGGTCTCTTTTAGCAGCAAAATTAAGAGAGAAAAGTTCAGAAAACTGAAGCAATGAGTCCTGCCTATTATCACTAGAAAGGGAACAGTTTTCTACATGGTTTCTCTATGTACACGCAATTTTCTAGAATGTCCAGCCCGAAAAATAAATTCTAAAACGAAAATTCGGGCATGAACGGTGTACAAAGGTCTCTTTTAGCAGCAAAATTAAGAGAGAAAAGTTCAGAAAACTGAAGCAATGAGTCCTGCCTATTATCACTAGAAAGGGAACAGTTTTCTACATGGTTTCTCTATGTACACGCAATTTTCTAGAATGTCCAGCCCGAAAAATAAATTCTAAAACGAAAATTCGGGCATGAACGGTGTACAAAGGTCTCTTTTAGCAGCAAAATTAAGAGAGAAAAGTTCAGAAAACTGAAGCAATGAGTCCTGCCTATTATCACTAGAAAGGGAACAGTTTTCTACATGGTTTCTCTATGTACACGCAATTTTCTAGAATGTCCAGCCCGAAAAATAAATTCTAAAACGAAAATTCGGGCATGAACGGTGTACAAAGGTCTCTTTTAGCAGCAAAATTAAGAGAGAAAAGTTCAGAAAACTGAAGCAATGAGTCCTGCCTATTATCACTAGAAAGGGAACAGTTTTCTACATGGTTTCTCTATGTACACGCAATTTTCTAGAATGTCCAGCCCGAAAAATAAATTCTAAAACGAAAATTCGGGCATGAACGGTGTACAAAGGTCTCTTTTAGCAGCAAAATTAAGAGAGAAAAGTTCAGAAAACTGAAGCAATGAGTCCTGCCTATTATCACTAGAAAGGGAACAGTTTTCTACATGGTTTCTCTATGTACACGCAATTTTCTAGAATGTCCAGCCCGAAAAATAAATTCTAAAACGAAAATTCGGGCATGAACGGTGTACAAAGGTCTCTTTTAGCAGCAAAATTAAGAGAGAAAAGTTCAGAAAACTGAAGCAATGAGTCCTGCCTATTATCACTAGAAAGGGAACAGTTTTCTACATGGTTTCTCTATGTACACGCAATTTTCTAGAATGTCCAGCCCGAAAAATAAATTCTAAAACGAAAATTCGGGCATGAACGGTGTACAAAGGTCTCTTTTAGCAGCAAAATTAAGAGAGAAAAGTTCAGAAAACTGAAGCAATGAGTCCTGCCTATTATCACTAGAAAGGGAACAGTTTTCTACATGGTTTCTCTATGTACACGCAATTTTCTAGAATGTCCAGCCCGAAAAATAAATTCTAAAACGAAAATTCGGGCATGAACGGTGTACAAAGGTCTCTTTTAGCAGCAAAATTAAGAGAGAAAAGTTCAGAAAACTGAAGCAATGAGTCCTGCCTATTATCACTAGAAAGGGAACAGTTTTCTACATGGTTTCTCTATGTACACGCAATTTTCTAGAATGTCCAGCCCGAAAAATAAATTCTAAAACGAAAATTCGGGCATGAACGGTGTACAAAGGTCTCTTTTAGCAGCAAAATTAAGAGAGAAAAGTTCAGAAAACTGAAGCAATGAGTCCTGCCTATTATCACTAGAAAGGGAACAGTTTTCTACATGGTTTCTCTATGTACACGCAATTTTCTAGAATGTCCAGCCCGAAAAATAAATTCTAAAACGAAAATTCGGGCATGAACGGTGTACAAAGGTCTCTTTTAGCAGCAAAATTAAGAGAGAAAAGTTCAGAAAACTGAAGCAATGAGTCCTGCCTATTATCACTAGAAAGGGAACAGTTTTCTACATGGTTTCTCTATGTACACGCAATTTTCTAGAATGTCCAGCCCGAAAAATAAATTCTAAAACGAAAATTCGGGCATGAACGGTGTACAAAGGTCTCTTTTAGCAGCAAAATTAAGAGAGAAAAGTTCAGAAAACTGAAGCAATGAGTCCTGCCTATTATCACTAGAAAGGGAACAGTTTTCTACATGGTTTCTCTATGTACACGCAATTTTCTAGAATGTCCAGCCCGAAAAATAAATTCTAAAACGAAAATTCGGGCATGAACGGTGTACAAAGGTCTCTTTTAGCAGCAAAATTAAGAGAGAAAAGTTCAGAAAACTGAAGCAATGAGTCCTGCCTATTATCACTAGAAAGGGAACAGTTTTCTACATGGTTTCTCTATGTACACGCAATTTTCTAGAATGTCCAGCCCGAAAAATAAATTCTAAAACGAAAATTCGGGCATGAACGGTGTACAAAGGTCTCTTTTAGCAGCAAAATTAAGAGAGAAAAGTTCAGAAAACTGAAGCAATGAGTCCTGCCTATTATCACTAGAAAGGGAACAGTTTTCTACATGGTTTCTCTATGTACACGCAATTTTCTAGAATGTCCAGCCCGAAAAATAAATTCTAAAACGAAAATTCGGGCATGAACGGTGTACAAAGGTCTCTTTTAGCAGCAAAATTAAGAGAGAAAAGTTCAGAAAACTGAAGCAATGAGTCCTGCCTATTATCACTAGAAAGGGAACAGTTTTCTACATGGTTTCTCTATGTACACGCAATTTTCTAGAATGTCCAGCCCGAAAAATAAATTCTAAAACGAAAATTCGGGCATGAACGGTGTACAAAGGTCTCTTTTAGCAGCAAAATTAAGAGAGAAAAGTTCAGAAAACTGAAGCAATGAGTCCTGCCTATTATCACTAGAAAGGGAACAGTTTTCTACATGGTTTCTCTATGTACACGCAATTTTCTAGAATGTCCAGCCCGAAAAATAAATTCTAAAACGAAAATTCGGGCATGAACGGTGTACAAAGGTCTCTTTTAGCAGCAAAATTAAGAGAGAAAAGTTCAGAAAACTGAAGCAATGAGTCCTGCCTATTATCACTAGAAAGGGAACAGTTTTCTACATGGTTTCTCTATGTACACGCAATTTTCTAGAATGTCCAGCCCGAAAAATAAATTCTAAAACGAAAATTCGGGCATGAACGGTGTACAAAGGTCTCTTTTAGCAGCAAAATTAAGAGAGAAAAGTTCAGAAAACTGAAGCAATGAGTCCTGCCTATTATCACTAGAAAGGGAACAGTTTTCTACATGGTTTCTCTATGTACACGCAATTTTCTAGAATGTCCAGCCCGAAAAATAAATTCTAAAACGAAAATTCGGGCATGAACGGTGTACAAAGGTCTCTTTTAGCAGCAAAATTAAGAGAGAAAAGTTCAGAAAACTGAAGCAATGAGTCCTGCCTATTATCACTAGAAAGGGAACAGTTTTCTACATGGTTTCTCTATGTACACGCAATTTTCTAGAATGTCCAGCCCGAAAAATAAATTCTAAAACGAAAATTCGGGCATGAACGGTGTACAAAGGTCTCTTTTAGCAGCAAAATTAAGAGAGAAAAGTTCAGAAAACTGAAGCAATGAGTCCTGCCTATTATCACTAGAAAGGGAACAGTTTTCTACATGGTTTCTCTATGTACACGCAATTTTCTAGAATGTCCAGCCCGAAAAATAAATTCTAAAACGAAAATTCGGGCATGAACGGTGTACAAAGGTCTCTTTTAGCAGCAAAATTAAGAGAGAAAAGTTCAGAAAACTGAAGCAATGAGTCCTGCCTATTATCACTAGAAAGGGAACAGTTTTCTACATGGTTTCTCTATGTACACGCAATTTTCTAGAATGTCCAGCCCGAAAAATAAATTCTAAAACGAAAATTCGGGCATGAACGGTGTACAAAGGTCTCTTTTAGCAGCAAAATTAAGAGAGAAAAGTTCAGAAAACTGAAGCAATGAGTCCTGCCTATTATCACTAGAAAGGGAACAGTTTTCTACATGGTTTCTCTATGTACACGCAATTTTCTAGAATGTCCAGCCCGAAAAATAAATTCTAAAACGAAAATTCGGGCATGAACGGTGTACAAAGGTCTCTTTTAGCAGCAAAATTAAGAGAGAAAAGTTCAGAAAACTGAAGCAATGAGTCCTGCCTATTATCACTAGAAAGGGAACAGTTTTCTACATGGTTTCTCTATGTACACGCAATTTTCTAGAATGTCCAGCCCGAAAAATAAATTCTAAAACGAAAATTCGGGCATGAACGGTGTACAAAGGTCTCTTTTAGCAGCAAAATTAAGAGAGAAAAGTTCAGAAAACTGAAGCAATGAGTCCTGCCTATTATCACTAGAAAGGGAACAGTTTTCTACATGGTTTCTCTATGTACACGCAATTTTCTAGAATGTCCAGCCCGAAAAATAAATTCTAAAACGAAAATTCGGGCATGAACGGTGTACAAAGGTCTCTTTTAGCAGCAAAATTAAGAGAGAAAAGTTCAGAAAACTGAAGCAATGAGTCCTGCCTATTATCACTAGAAAGGGAACAGTTTTCTACATGGTTTCTCTATGTACACGCAATTTTCTAGAATGTCCAGCCCGAAAAATAAATTCTAAAACGAAAATTCGGGCATGAACGGTGTACAAAGGTCTCTTTTAGCAGCAAAATTAAGAGAGAAAAGTTCAGAAAACTGAAGCAATGAGTCCTGCCTATTATCACTAGAAAGGGAACAGTTTTCTACATGGTTTCTCTATGTACACGCAATTTTCTAGAATGTCCAGCCCGAAAAATAAATTCTAAAACGAAAATTCGGGCATGAACGGTGTACAAAGGTCTCTTTTAGCAGCAAAATTAAGAGAGAAAAGTTCAGAAAACTGAAGCAATGAGTCCTGCCTATTATCACTAGAAAGGGAACAGTTTTCTACATGGTTTCTCTATGTACACGCAATTTTCTAGAATGTCCAGCCCGAAAAATAAATTCTAAAACGAAAATTCGGGCATGAACGGTGTACAAAGGTCTCTTTTAGCAGCAAAATTAAGAGAGAAAAGTTCAGAAAACTGAAGCAATGAGTCCTGCCTATTATCACTAGAAAGGGAACAGTTTTCTACATGGTTTCTCTATGTACACGCAATTTTCTAGAATGTCCAGCCCGAAAAATAAATTCTAAAACGAAAATTCGGGCATGAACGGTGTACAAAGGTCTCTTTTAGCAGCAAAATTAAGAGAGAAAAGTTCAGAAAACTGAAGCAATGAGTCCTGCCTATTATCACTAGAAAGGGAACAGTTTTCTACATGGTTTCTCTATGTACACGCAATTTTCTAGAATGTCCAGCCCGAAAAATAAATTCTAAAACGAAAATTCGGGCATGAACGGTGTACAAAGGTCTCTTTTAGCAGCAAAATTAAGAGAGAAAAGTTCAGAAAACTGAAGCAATGAGTCCTGCCTATTATCACTAGAAAGGGAACAGTTTTCTACATGGTTTCTCTATGTACACGCAATTTTCTAGAATGTCCAGCCCGAAAAATAAATTCTAAAACGAAAATTCGGGCATGAACGGTGTACAAAGGTCTCTTTTAGCAGCAAAATTAAGAGAGAAAAGTTCAGAAAACTGAAGCAATGAGTCCTGCCTATTATCACTAGAAAGGGAACAGTTTTCTACATGGTTTCTCTATGTACACGCAATTTTCTAGAATGTCCAGCCCGAAAAATAAATTCTAAAACGAAAATTCGGGCATGAACGGTGTACAAAGGTCTCTTTTAGCAGCAAAATTAAGAGAGAAAAGTTCAGAAAACTGAAGCAATGAGTCCTGCCTATTATCACTAGAAAGGGAACAGTTTTCTACATGGTTTCTCTATGTACACGCAATTTTCTAGAATGTCCAGCCCGAAAAATAAATTCTAAAACGAAAATTCGGGCATGAACGGTGTACAAAGGTCTCTTTTAGCAGCAAAATTAAGAGAGAAAAGTTCAGAAAACTGAAGCAATGAGTCCTGCCTATTATCACTAGAAAGGGAACAGTTTTCTACATGGTTTCTCTATGTACACGCAATTTTCTAGAATGTCCAGCCCGAAAAATAAATTCTAAAACGAAAATTCGGGCATGAACGGTGTACAAAGGTCTCTTTTAGCAGCAAAATTAAGAGAGAAAAGTTCAGAAAACTGAAGCAATGAGTCCTGCCTATTATCACTAGAAAGGGAACAGTTTTCTACATGGTTTCTCTATGTACACGCAATTTTCTAGAATGTCCAGCCCGAAAAATAAATTCTAAAACGAAAATTCGGGCATGAACGGTGTACAAAGGTCTCTTTTAGCAGCAAAATTAAGAGAGAAAAGTTCAGAAAACTGAAGCAATGAGTCCTGCCTATTATCACTAGAAAGGGAACAGTTTTCTACATGGTTTCTCTATGTACACGCAATTTTCTAGAATGTCCAGCCCGAAAAATAAATTCTAAAACGAAAATTCGGGCATGAACGGTGTACAAAGGTCTCTTTTAGCAGCAAAATTAAGAGAGAAAAGTTCAGAAAACTGAAGCAATGAGTCCTGCCTATTATCACTAGAAAGGGAACAGTTTTCTACATGGTTTCTCTATGTACACGCAATTTTCTAGAATGTCCAGCCCGAAAAATAAATTCTAAAACGAAAATTCGGGCATGAACGGTGTACAAAGGTCTCTTTTAGCAGCAAAATTAAGAGAGAAAAGTTCAGAAAACTGAAGCAATGAGTCCTGCCTATTATCACTAGAAAGGGAACAGTTTTCTACATGGTTTCTCTATGTACACGCAATTTTCTAGAATGTCCAGCCCGAAAAATAAATTCTAAAACGAAAATTCGGGCATGAACGGTGTACAAAGGTCTCTTTTAGCAGCAAAATTAAGAGAGAAAAGTTCAGAAAACTGAAGCAATGAGTCCTGCCTATTATCACTAGAAAGGGAACAGTTTTCTACATGGTTTCTCTATGTACACGCAATTTTCTAGAATGTCCAGCCCGAAAAATAAATTCTAAAACGAAAATTCGGGCATGAACGGTGTACAAAGGTCTCTTTTAGCAGCAAAATTAAGAGAGAAAAGTTCAGAAAACTGAAGCAATGAGTCCTGCCTATTATCACTAGAAAGGGAACAGTTTTCTACATGGTTTCTCTATGTACACGCAATTTTCTAGAATGTCCAGCCCGAAAAATAAATTCTAAAACGAAAATTCGGGCATGAACGGTGTACAAAGGTCTCTTTTAGCAGCAAAATTAAGAGAGAAAAGTTCAGAAAACTGAAGCAATGAGTCCTGCCTATTATCACTAGAAAGGGAACAGTTTTCTACATGGTTTCTCTATGTACACGCAATTTTCTAGAATGTCCAGCCCGAAAAATAAATTCTAAAACGAAAATTCGGGCATGAACGGTGTACAAAGGTCTCTTTTAGCAGCAAAATTAAGAGAGAAAAGTTCAGAAAACTGAAGCAATGAGTCCTGCCTATTATCACTAGAAAGGGAACAGTTTTCTACATGGTTTCTCTATGTACACGCAATTTTCTAGAATGTCCAGCCCGAAAAATAAATTCTAAAACGAAAATTCGGGCATGAACGGTGTACAAAGGTCTCTTTTAGCAGCAAAATTAAGAGAGAAAAGTTCAGAAAACTGAAGCAATGAGTCCTGCCTATTATCACTAGAAAGGGAACAGTTTTCTACATGGTTTCTCTATGTACACGCAATTTTCTAGAATGTCCAGCCCGAAAAATAAATTCTAAAACGAAAATTCGGGCATGAACGGTGTACAAAGGTCTCTTTTAGCAGCAAAATTAAGAGAGAAAAGTTCAGAAAACTGAAGCAATGAGTCCTGCCTATTATCACTAGAAAGGGAACAGTTTTCTACATGGTTTCTCTATGTACACGCAATTTTCTAGAATGTCCAGCCCGAAAAATAAATTCTAAAACGAAAATTCGGGCATGAACGGTGTACAAAGGTCTCTTTTAGCAGCAAAATTAAGAGAGAAAAGTTCAGAAAACTGAAGCAATGAGTCCTGCCTATTATCACTAGAAAGGGAACAGTTTTCTACATGGTTTCTCTATGTACACGCAATTTTCTAGAATGTCCAGCCCGAAAAATAAATTCTAAAACGAAAATTCGGGCATGAACGGTGTACAAAGGTCTCTTTTAGCAGCAAAATTAAGAGAGAAAAGTTCAGAAAACTGAAGCAATGAGTCCTGCCTATTATCACTAGAAAGGGAACAGTTTTCTACATGGTTTCTCTATGTACACGCAATTTTCTAGAATGTCCAGCCCGAAAAATAAATTCTAAAACGAAAATTCGGGCATGAACGGTGTACAAAGGTCTCTTTTAGCAGCAAAATTAAGAGAGAAAAGTTCAGAAAACTGAAGCAATGAGTCCTGCCTATTATCACTAGAAAGGGAACAGTTTTCTACATGGTTTCTCTATGTACACGCAATTTTCTAGAATGTCCAGCCCGAAAAATAAATTCTAAAACGAAAATTCGGGCATGAACGGTGTACAAAGGTCTCTTTTAGCAGCAAAATTAAGAGAGAAAAGTTCAGAAAACTGAAGCAATGAGTCCTGCCTATTATCACTAGAAAGGGAACAGTTTTCTACATGGTTTCTCTATGTACACGCAATTTTCTAGAATGTCCAGCCCGAAAAATAAATTCTAAAACGAAAATTCGGGCATGAACGGTGTACAAAGGTCTCTTTTAGCAGCAAAATTAAGAGAGAAAAGTTCAGAAAACTGAAGCAATGAGTCCTGCCTATTATCACTAGAAAGGGAACAGTTTTCTACATGGTTTCTCTATGTACACGCAATTTTCTAGAATGTCCAGCCCGAAAAATAAATTCTAAAACGAAAATTCGGGCATGAACGGTGTACAAAGGTCTCTTTTAGCAGCAAAATTAAGAGAGAAAAGTTCAGAAAACTGAAGCAATGAGTCCTGCCTATTATCACTAGAAAGGGAACAGTTTTCTACATGGTTTCTCTATGTACACGCAATTTTCTAGAATGTCCAGCCCGAAAAATAAATTCTAAAACGAAAATTCGGGCATGAACGGTGTACAAAGGTCTCTTTTAGCAGCAAAATTAAGAGAGAAAAGTTCAGAAAACTGAAGCAATGAGTCCTGCCTATTATCACTAGAAAGGGAACAGTTTTCTACATGGTTTCTCTATGTACACGCAATTTTCTAGAATGTCCAGCCCGAAAAATAAATTCTAAAACGAAAATTCGGGCATGAACGGTGTACAAAGGTCTCTTTTAGCAGCAAAATTAAGAGAGAAAAGTTCAGAAAACTGAAGCAATGAGTCCTGCCTATTATCACTAGAAAGGGAACAGTTTTCTACATGGTTTCTCTATGTACACGCAATTTTCTAGAATGTCCAGCCCGAAAAATAAATTCTAAAACGAAAATTCGGGCATGAACGGTGTACAAAGGTCTCTTTTAGCAGCAAAATTAAGAGAGAAAAGTTCAGAAAACTGAAGCAATGAGTCCTGCCTATTATCACTAGAAAGGGAACAGTTTTCTACATGGTTTCTCTATGTACACGCAATTTTCTAGAATGTCCAGCCCGAAAAATAAATTCTAAAACGAAAATTCGGGCATGAACGGTGTACAAAGGTCTCTTTTAGCAGCAAAATTAAGAGAGAAAAGTTCAGAAAACTGAAGCAATGAGTCCTGCCTATTATCACTAGAAAGGGAACAGTTTTCTACATGGTTTCTCTATGTACACGCAATTTTCTAGAATGTCCAGCCCGAAAAATAAATTCTAAAACGAAAATTCGGGCATGAACGGTGTACAAAGGTCTCTTTTAGCAGCAAAATTAAGAGAGAAAAGTTCAGAAAACTGAAGCAATGAGTCCTGCCTATTATCACTAGAAAGGGAACAGTTTTCTACATGGTTTCTCTATGTACACGCAATTTTCTAGAATGTCCAGCCCGAAAAATAAATTCTAAAACGAAAATTCGGGCATGAACGGTGTACAAAGGTCTCTTTTAGCAGCAAAATTAAGAGAGAAAAGTTCAGAAAACTGAAGCAATGAGTCCTGCCTATTATCACTAGAAAGGGAACAGTTTTCTACATGGTTTCTCTATGTACACGCAATTTTCTAGAATGTCCAGCCCGAAAAATAAATTCTAAAACGAAAATTCGGGCATGAACGGTGTACAAAGGTCTCTTTTAGCAGCAAAATTAAGAGAGAAAAGTTCAGAAAACTGAAGCAATGAGTCCTGCCTATTATCACTAGAAAGGGAACAGTTTTCTACATGGTTTCTCTATGTACACGCAATTTTCTAGAATGTCCAGCCCGAAAAATAAATTCTAAAACGAAAATTCGGGCATGAACGGTGTACAAAGGTCTCTTTTAGCAGCAAAATTAAGAGAGAAAAGTTCAGAAAACTGAAGCAATGAGTCCTGCCTATTATCACTAGAAAGGGAACAGTTTTCTACATGGTTTCTCTATGTACACGCAATTTTCTAGAATGTCCAGCCCGAAAAATAAATTCTAAAACGAAAATTCGGGCATGAACGGTGTACAAAGGTCTCTTTTAGCAGCAAAATTAAGAGAGAAAAGTTCAGAAAACTGAAGCAATGAGTCCTGCCTATTATCACTAGAAAGGGAACAGTTTTCTACATGGTTTCTCTATGTACACGCAATTTTCTAGAATGTCCAGCCCGAAAAATAAATTCTAAAACGAAAATTCGGGCATGAACGGTGTACAAAGGTCTCTTTTAGCAGCAAAATTAAGAGAGAAAAGTTCAGAAAACTGAAGCAATGAGTCCTGCCTATTATCACTAGAAAGGGAACAGTTTTCTACATGGTTTCTCTATGTACACGCAATTTTCTAGAATGTCCAGCCCGAAAAATAAATTCTAAAACGAAAATTCGGGCATGAACGGTGTACAAAGGTCTCTTTTAGCAGCAAAATTAAGAGAGAAAAGTTCAGAAAACTGAAGCAATGAGTCCTGCCTATTATCACTAGAAAGGGAACAGTTTTCTACATGGTTTCTCTATGTACACGCAATTTTCTAGAATGTCCAGCCCGAAAAATAAATTCTAAAACGAAAATTCGGGCATGAACGGTGTACAAAGGTCTCTTTTAGCAGCAAAATTAAGAGAGAAAAGTTCAGAAAACTGAAGCAATGAGTCCTGCCTATTATCACTAGAAAGGGAACAGTTTTCTACATGGTTTCTCTATGTACACGCAATTTTCTAGAATGTCCAGCCCGAAAAATAAATTCTAAAACGAAAATTCGGGCATGAACGGTGTACAAAGGTCTCTTTTAGCAGCAAAATTAAGAGAGAAAAGTTCAGAAAACTGAAGCAATGAGTCCTGCCTATTATCACTAGAAAGGGAACAGTTTTCTACATGGTTTCTCTATGTACACGCAATTTTCTAGAATGTCCAGCCCGAAAAATAAATTCTAAAACGAAAATTCGGGCATGAACGGTGTACAAAGGTCTCTTTTAGCAGCAAAATTAAGAGAGAAAAGTTCAGAAAACTGAAGCAATGAGTCCTGCCTATTATCACTAGAAAGGGAACAGTTTTCTACATGGTTTCTCTATGTACACGCAATTTTCTAGAATGTCCAGCCCGAAAAATAAATTCTAAAACGAAAATTCGGGCATGAACGGTGTACAAAGGTCTCTTTTAGCAGCAAAATTAAGAGAGAAAAGTTCAGAAAACTGAAGCAATGAGTCCTGCCTATTATCACTAGAAAGGGAACAGTTTTCTACATGGTTTCTCTATGTACACGCAATTTTCTAGAATGTCCAGCCCGAAAAATAAATTCTAAAACGAAAATTCGGGCATGAACGGTGTACAAAGGTCTCTTTTAGCAGCAAAATTAAGAGAGAAAAGTTCAGAAAACTGAAGCAATGAGTCCTGCCTATTATCACTAGAAAGGGAACAGTTTTCTACATGGTTTCTCTATGTACACGCAATTTTCTAGAATGTCCAGCCCGAAAAATAAATTCTAAAACGAAAATTCGGGCATGAACGGTGTACAAAGGTCTCTTTTAGCAGCAAAATTAAGAGAGAAAAGTTCAGAAAACTGAAGCAATGAGTCCTGCCTATTATCACTAGAAAGGGAACAGTTTTCTACATGGTTTCTCTATGTACACGCAATTTTCTAGAATGTCCAGCCCGAAAAATAAATTCTAAAACGAAAATTCGGGCATGAACGGTGTACAAAGGTCTCTTTTAGCAGCAAAATTAAGAGAGAAAAGTTCAGAAAACTGAAGCAATGAGTCCTGCCTATTATCACTAGAAAGGGAACAGTTTTCTACATGGTTTCTCTATGTACACGCAATTTTCTAGAATGTCCAGCCCGAAAAATAAATTCTAAAACGAAAATTCGGGCATGAACGGTGTACAAAGGTCTCTTTTAGCAGCAAAATTAAGAGAGAAAAGTTCAGAAAACTGAAGCAATGAGTCCTGCCTATTATCACTAGAAAGGGAACAGTTTTCTACATGGTTTCTCTATGTACACGCAATTTTCTAGAATGTCCAGCCCGAAAAATAAATTCTAAAACGAAAATTCGGGCATGAACGGTGTACAAAGGTCTCTTTTAGCAGCAAAATTAAGAGAGAAAAGTTCAGAAAACTGAAGCAATGAGTCCTGCCTATTATCACTAGAAAGGGAACAGTTTTCTACATGGTTTCTCTATGTACACGCAATTTTCTAGAATGTCCAGCCCGAAAAATAAATTCTAAAACGAAAATTCGGGCATGAACGGTGTACAAAGGTCTCTTTTAGCAGCAAAATTAAGAGAGAAAAGTTCAGAAAACTGAAGCAATGAGTCCTGCCTATTATCACTAGAAAGGGAACAGTTTTCTACATGGTTTCTCTATGTACACGCAATTTTCTAGAATGTCCAGCCCGAAAAATAAATTCTAAAACGAAAATTCGGGCATGAACGGTGTACAAAGGTCTCTTTTAGCAGCAAAATTAAGAGAGAAAAGTTCAGAAAACTGAAGCAATGAGTCCTGCCTATTATCACTAGAAAGGGAACAGTTTTCTACATGGTTTCTCTATGTACACGCAATTTTCTAGAATGTCCAGCCCGAAAAATAAATTCTAAAACGAAAATTCGGGCATGAACGGTGTACAAAGGTCTCTTTTAGCAGCAAAATTAAGAGAGAAAAGTTCAGAAAACTGAAGCAATGAGTCCTGCCTATTATCACTAGAAAGGGAACAGTTTTCTACATGGTTTCTCTATGTACACGCAATTTTCTAGAATGTCCAGCCCGAAAAATAAATTCTAAAACGAAAATTCGGGCATGAACGGTGTACAAAGGTCTCTTTTAGCAGCAAAATTAAGAGAGAAAAGTTCAGAAAACTGAAGCAATGAGTCCTGCCTATTATCACTAGAAAGGGAACAGTTTTCTACATGGTTTCTCTATGTACACGCAATTTTCTAGAATGTCCAGCCCGAAAAATAAATTCTAAAACGAAAATTCGGGCATGAACGGTGTACAAAGGTCTCTTTTAGCAGCAAAATTAAGAGAGAAAAGTTCAGAAAACTGAAGCAATGAGTCCTGCCTATTATCACTAGAAAGGGAACAGTTTTCTACATGGTTTCTCTATGTACACGCAATTTTCTAGAATGTCCAGCCCGAAAAATAAATTCTAAAACGAAAATTCGGGCATGAACGGTGTACAAAGGTCTCTTTTAGCAGCAAAATTAAGAGAGAAAAGTTCAGAAAACTGAAGCAATGAGTCCTGCCTATTATCACTAGAAAGGGAACAGTTTTCTACATGGTTTCTCTATGTACACGCAATTTTCTAGAATGTCCAGCCCGAAAAATAAATTCTAAAACGAAAATTCGGGCATGAACGGTGTACAAAGGTCTCTTTTAGCAGCAAAATTAAGAGAGAAAAGTTCAGAAAACTGAAGCAATGAGTCCTGCCTATTATCACTAGAAAGGGAACAGTTTTCTACATGGTTTCTCTATGTACACGCAATTTTCTAGAATGTCCAGCCCGAAAAATAAATTCTAAAACGAAAATTCGGGCATGAACGGTGTACAAAGGTCTCTTTTAGCAGCAAAATTAAGAGAGAAAAGTTCAGAAAACTGAAGCAATGAGTCCTGCCTATTATCACTAGAAAGGGAACAGTTTTCTACATGGTTTCTCTATGTACACGCAATTTTCTAGAATGTCCAGCCCGAAAAATAAATTCTAAAACGAAAATTCGGGCATGAACGGTGTACAAAGGTCTCTTTTAGCAGCAAAATTAAGAGAGAAAAGTTCAGAAAACTGAAGCAATGAGTCCTGCCTATTATCACTAGAAAGGGAACAGTTTTCTACATGGTTTCTCTATGTACACGCAATTTTCTAGAATGTCCAGCCCGAAAAATAAATTCTAAAACGAAAATTCGGGCATGAACGGTGTACAAAGGTCTCTTTTAGCAGCAAAATTAAGAGAGAAAAGTTCAGAAAACTGAAGCAATGAGTCCTGCCTATTATCACTAGAAAGGGAACAGTTTTCTACATGGTTTCTCTATGTACACGCAATTTTCTAGAATGTCCAGCCTGAAAAATAAATTCTAAAACGAAAATTCGGGCATGAACGGTGTACAAAGGTCTCTTTTAGCAGCAAAATTAAGAGAGAAAAGTTCAGAAAACTGAAGCAATGAGTCCTGCCTATTATCACTAGAAAGGGAACAGTTTTCTACATGGTTTCTCTATGTACACGCAATTTTCTAGAATGTCCAGCCCGAAAAATAAATTCTAAAACGAAAATTCGGGCATGAACGGTGTACAAAGGTCTCTTTTAGCAGCAAAATTAAGAGAGAAAAGTTCAGAAAACTGAAGCAATGAGTCCTGCCTATTATCACTAGAAAGGGAACAGTTTTCTACATGGTTTCTCTATGTACACGCAATTTTCTAGAATGTCCAGCCCGAAAAATAAATTCTAAAACGAAAATTCGGGCATGAACGGTGTACAAAGGTCTCTTTTAGCAGCAAAATTAAGAGAGAAAAGTTCAGAAAACTGAAGCAATGAGTCCTGCCTATTATCACTAGAAAGGGAACAGTTTTCTACATGGTTTCTCTATGTACACGCAATTTTCTAGAATGTCCAGCCCGAAAAATAAATTCTAAAACGAAAATTCGGGCATGAACGGTGTACAAAGGTCTCTTTTAGCAGCAAAATTAAGAGAGAAAAGTTCAGAAAACTGAAGCAATGAGTCCTGCCTATTATCACTAGAAAGGGAACAGTTTTCTACATGGTTTCTCTATGTACACGCAATTTTCTAGAATGTCCAGCCCGAAAAATAAATTCTAAAACGAAAATTCGGGCATGAACGGTGTACAAAGGTCTCTTTTAGCAGCAAAATTAAGAGAGAAAAGTTCAGAAAACTGAAGCAATGAGTCCTGCCTATTATCACTAGAAAGGGAACAGTTTTCTACATGGTTTCTCTATGTACACGCAATTTTCTAGAATGTCCAGCCCGAAAAATAAATTCTAAAACGAAAATTCGGGCATGAACGGTGTACAAAGGTCTCTTTTAGCAGCAAAATTAAGAGAGAAAAGTTCAGAAAACTGAAGCAATGAGTCCTGCCTATTATCACTAGAAAGGGAACAGTTTTCTACATGGTTTCTCTATGTACACGCAATTTTCTAGAATGTCCAGCCCGAAAAATAAATTCTAAAACGAAAATTCGGGCATGAACGGTGTACAAAGGTCTCTTTTAGCAGCAAAATTAAGAGAGAAAAGTTCAGAAAACTGAAGCAATGAGTCCTGCCTATTATCACTAGAAAGGGAACAGTTTTCTACATGGTTTCTCTATGTACACGCAATTTTCTAGAATGTCCAGCCCGAAAAATAAATTCTAAAACGAAAATTCGGGCATGAACGGTGTACAAAGGTCTCTTTTAGCAGCAAAATTAAGAGAGAAAAGTTCAGAAAACTGAAGCAATGAGTCCTGCCTATTATCACTAGAAAGGGAACAGTTTTCTACATGGTTTCTCTATGTACACGCAATTTTCTAGAATGTCCAGCCCGAAAAATAAATTCTAAAACGAAAATTCGGGCATGAACGGTGTACAAAGGTCTCTTTTAGCAGCAAAATTAAGAGAGAAAAGTTCAGAAAACTGAAGCAATGAGTCCTGCCTATTATCACTAGAAAGGGAACAGTTTTCTACATGGTTTCTCTATGTACACGCAATTTTCTAGAATGTCCAGCCCGAAAAATAAATTCTAAAACGAAAATTCGGGCATGAACGGTGTACAAAGGTCTCTTTTAGCAGCAAAATTAAGAGAGAAAAGTTCAGAAAACTGAAGCAATGAGTCCTGCCTATTATCACTAGAAAGGGAACAGTTTTCTACATGGTTTCTCTATGTACACGCAATTTTCTAGAATGTCCAGCCCGAAAAATAAATTCTAAAACGAAAATTCGGGCATGAACGGTGTACAAAGGTCTCTTTTAGCAGCAAAATTAAGAGAGAAAAGTTCAGAAAACTGAAGCAATGAGTCCTGCCTATTATCACTAGAAAGGGAACAGTTTTCTACATGGTTTCTCTATGTACACGCAATTTTCTAGAATGTCCAGCCCGAAAAATAAATTCTAAAACGAAAATTCGGGCATGAACGGTGTACAAAGGTCTCTTTTAGCAGCAAAATTAAGAGAGAAAAGTTCAGAAAACTGAAGCAATGAGTCCTGCCTATTATCACTAGAAAGGGAACAGTTTTCTACATGGTTTCTCTATGTACACGCAATTTTCTAGAATGTCCAGCCCGAAAAATAAATTCTAAAACGAAAATTCGGGCATGAACGGTGTACAAAGGTCTCTTTTAGCAGCAAAATTAAGAGAGAAAAGTTCAGAAAACTGAAGCAATGAGTCCTGCCTATTATCACTAGAAAGGGAACAGTTTTCTACATGGTTTCTCTATGTACACGCAATTTTCTAGAATGTCCAGCCCGAAAAATAAATTCTAAAACGAAAATTCGGGCATGAACGGTGTACAAAGGTCTCTTTTAGCAGCAAAATTAAGAGAGAAAAGTTCAGAAAACTGAAGCAATGAGTCCTGCCTATTATCACTAGAAAGGGAACAGTTTTCTACATGGTTTCTCTATGTACACGCAATTTTCTAGAATGTCCAGCCCGAAAAATAAATTCTAAAACGAAAATTCGGGCATGAACGGTGTACAAAGGTCTCTTTTAGCAGCAAAATTAAGAGAGAAAAGTTCAGAAAACTGAAGCAATGAGTCCTGCCTATTATCACTAGAAAGGGAACAGTTTTCTACATGGTTTCTCTATGTACACGCAATTTTCTAGAATGTCCAGCCCGAAAAATAAATTCTAAAACGAAAATTCGGGCATGAACGGTGTACAAAGGTCTCTTTTAGCAGCAAAATTAAGAGAGAAAAGTTCAGAAAACTGAAGCAATGAGTCCTGCCTATTATCACTAGAAAGGGAACAGTTTTCTACATGGTTTCTCTATGTACACGCAATTTTCTAGAATGTCCAGCCCGAAAAATAAATTCTAAAACGAAAATTCGGGCATGAACGGTGTACAAAGGTCTCTTTTAGCAGCAAAATTAAGAGAGAAAAGTTCAGAAAACTGAAGCAATGAGTCCTGCCTATTATCACTAGAAAGGGAACAGTTTTCTACATGGTTTCTCTATGTACACGCAATTTTCTAGAATGTCCAGCCCGAAAAATAAATTCTAAAACGAAAATTCGGGCATGAACGGTGTACAAAGGTCTCTTTTAGCAGCAAAATTAAGAGAGAAAAGTTCAGAAAACTGAAGCAATGAGTCCTGCCTATTATCACTAGAAAGGGAACAGTTTTTCTACATGGTTTCTCTATGTACACGCAATTTTCTAGAATGTCCAGCCCGAAAAATACATTCTAAAACGAAAATTCGGGCATGAACGGTGTACAAAGGTCTCTTTTAGCAGCAAAATTAAGAGAGAAAAGTTCAGAAAACTGAAGCAATGAGTCCTGCCTATTATCACTAGAAAGGGAACAGTTTTCTACATGGTTTCTCTATGTACACGCAATTTTCTAGAATGTCCAGCCCGAAAAATAAATTCTAAAACGAAAATTCGGGCATGAACGGTGTACAAAGGTCTCTTTTAGCAGCAAAATTAAGAGAGAAAAGTTCAGAAAACTGAAGCAATGAGTCCTGCCTATTATCACTAGAAAGGGAACAGTTTTCTACATGGTTTCTCTATGTACACGCAATTTTCTAGAATGTCCAGCCCGAAAAATAAATTCTAAAACGAAAATTCGGGCATGAACGGTGTACAAAGGTCTCTTTTAGCAGCAAAATTAAGAGAGAAAAGTTCAGAAAACTGAAGCAATGAGTCCTGCCTATTATCACTAGAAAGGGAACAGTTTTCTACATGGTTTCTCTATGTACACGCAATTTTCTAGAATGTCCAGCCCGAAAAATAAATTCTAAAACGAAAATTCGGGCATGAACGGTGTACAAAGGTCTCTTTTAGCAGCAAAATTAAGAGAGAAAAGTTCAGAAAACTGAAGCAATGAGTCCTGCCTATATATCACTAGAAAGGGAACAGTTTTCTACATGGTTTCTCTATGTACACGCAATTTTCTAGAATGTCCAGCCCGAAAAATAAATTCTAAAACGAAAATTCGGGCATGAACGGTGTACAAAGGTCTCTTTTAGCAGCAAAATTAAGAGAGAAAAGTTCAGAAAACTGAAGCAATGAGTCCTGCCTATTATCACTAGAAAGGGAACAGTTTTCTACATGGTTTCTCTATGTACACGCAATTTTCTAGAATGTCCAGCCCGAAAAATAAATTCTAAAACGAAAATTCGGGCATGAACGGTGTACAAAGGTCTCTTTTAGCAGCAAAATTAAGAGAGAAAAGTTCAGAAAACTGAAGCAATGAGTCCTGCCTATTATCACTAGAAAGGGAACAGTTTTCTACATGGTTTCTCTATGTACACGCAATTTTCTAGAATGTCCAGCCCGAAAAATAAATTCTAAAACGAAAATTCGGGCATGAACGGTGTACAAAGGTCTCTTTTAGCAGCAAAATTAAGAGAGAAAAGTTCAGAAAACTGAAGCAATGAGTCCTGCCTATTATCACTAGAAAGGGAACAGTTTTCTACATGGTTTCTCTATGTACACGCAATTTTCTAGAATGTCCAGCCTGAAAAATAAATTCTAAAACGAAAATTCGGGCATGAACGGTGTACAAAGGTCTCTTTTAGCAGCAAAATTAAGAGAGAAAAGTTCAGAAAACTGAAGCAATGAGTCCTGCCTATTATCACTAGAAAGGGAACAGTTTTCTACATGGTTTCTCTATGTACACGCAATTTTCTAGAATGTCCAGCCTGAAAAATAAATTCTAAAACGAAAATTCGGGCATGAACGGTGTACAAAGGTCTCTTTTAGCAGCAAAATTAAGAGAGAAAAGTTCAGAAAACTGAAGCAATGAGTCCTGCCTATTATCACTAGAAAGGGAACAGTTTTCTACATGGTTTCTCTATGTACACGCAATTTTCTAGAATGTCCAGCCTGAAAAATAAATTCTAAAACGAAAATTCGGGCATGAACGGTGTACAAAGGTCTCTTTTAGCAGCAAAATTAAGAGAGAAAAGTTCAGAAAACTGAAGCAATGAGTCCTGCCTATTATCACTAGAAAGGGAACAGTTTTCTACATGGTTTCTCTATGTACACGCAATTTTCTAGAATGTCCAGCCCGAAAAATAAATTCTAAAACGAAAATTCGGGCATGAACGGTGTACAAAGGTCTCTTTTAGCAGCAAAATTAAGAGAGAAAAGTTCAGAAAACTGAAGCAATGAGTCCTGCCTATTATCACTAGAAAGGGAACAGTTTTCTACATGGTTTCTCTATGTACACGCAATTTTCTAGAATGTCCAGCCCTGAAAAATAAATTCTAAAACGAAAATTCGGGCATGAACGGTGTACAAAGGTCTCTTTTAGCAGCAAAATTAAGAGAGAAAAGTTCAGAAAACTGAAGCAATGAGTCCTGCCTATTATCACTAGAAAGGGAACAGTTTTCTACATGGTTTCTCTCTATGTACACGCAATTTTCTAGAATGTCCAGCCTGAAATAAATTCTAAAACGAAAATTCGGGCATGAACGGTGTACAAAGGTCTCTTTTAGCAGCAAAATTAAGAGAGAAAAGTTCAGAAAACTGAAGCAATGAGTCCTGCCTATTATCACTAGAAAGGGAACAGTTTTCTACATGGTTTCTCTATGTACACGCAATTTTCTAGAATGTCCAGCCCGAAAAATAAATTCTAAAACGAAAATTCGGGCATGAACGGTGTACAAAGGTCTCTTTTAGCAGCAAAATTAAGAGAGAAAAGTTCAGAAAACTGAAGCAATGAGTCCTGCCTATTATCACTAGAAAGGGAACAGTTTTCTACATGGTTTCTCTATGTACACGCAATTTTCTAGAATGTCCAGCCCGAAAAATAAATTCTAAAACGAAAATTCGGGCATGAACGGTGTACAAAGGTCTCTTTTAGCAGCAAAATTAAGAGAGAAAAGTTCAGAAAACTGAAGCAATGAGTCCTGCCTATTATCACTAGAAAGGGAACAGTTTTCTACATGGTTTCTCTATGTACACGCAATTTCTAGAATGTCCAGCCCGAAAAATAAATTCTAAAACGAAAATTCGGGCATGAACGGTGTACAAAGGTCTCTTTTAGCAGCAAAATTAAGAGAGAAAAGTTCAGAAAACTGAAGCAATGAGTCCTGCCTATTATCACTAGAAAGGGAACAGTTTTCTACATGGTTTCTCTATGTACACGCAATTTTCTAGAATGTCCAGCCCGAAAAAATAAATTCTAAAACGAAAATTCGGGCATGAACGGTGTACAAAGGTCTCTTTTAGCAGCAAAATTAAGAGAGAAAAGTTCAGAAAACTGAAGCAATGAGTCCTGCCTATTATCACTAGAAAGGGAACAGTTTTCTACATGGTTTCTCTATGTACACGCAATTTTCTAGAATGTCCAGCCCGAAAAATAATTCTAAAACGAAAATTCGGGCATGAACGGTGTACAAAGGTCTCTTTTAGCAGCAAAATTAAGAGAGAAAAGTTCAGAAAACTGAAGCAATGAGTCCTGCCTTATTATCACTAGAAAGGGAACAGTTTTCTACATGGTTTCTCTATGTACACGCAATTTCTAGAATGTCCAGCCCGAAAAATAAATTCTAAAACGAAAATTCGGGCATGAACGGTGTACAAAGGTCTCTTTTAGCAGCAAAATTAAGAGAGAAAAGTTCAGAAAACTGAAGCAATGAGTCCTGCCTATTATCACTAGAAAGGGAACAGTTTTCTACATGGTTTCTCTATGTACACGCAATTTTCTAGAATGTCCAGCCCGAAAAATAATTCTAAAACGAAAATTCGGGCATGAACGGTGTACAAAGGTCTCTTTTAGCAGCAAAATTAAGAGAGAAAAGTTCAGAAAACTGAAGCAATGAGTCCTGCCTATTATCACTAGAAAGGGAACAGTTTTCTACATGGTTTCTCTATGTACACGCAATTTTCTAGAATGTCCAGCCTGAAAAATAAATTCTAAAACGAAAATTCGGGCATGAACGGTGTACAAAGGTCTCTTTTAGCAGCAAAATTAAGAGAGAAAAGTTCAGAAAACTGAAGCAATGAGTCCTGCCTATTATCACTAGAAAGGGAACAGTTTTATACATGAATACAAAAAACAACAAAAAACAAATGGTTTCTCTAAAAAAAAAAAATAAAAACAAAAACAAAATGAGTCCCCTAAAAAAGAAAAAAGGAAAAGTTTTAAACATGAATGTTTCATGTACGCATTTTCTAGAATGTCCAGCCCGAAAAATAATTCTAAAACGAAAATTCGGGCATGAACGGTGTACAAAGGTCTCTTTTAGCAGCAAAATTAAGAGAGAAAAGTTTCAGAAAACTGAAGCAATGAGTCCTGCCTATTATCACTAGAAAGGGAACAGTTTTCTACATGGTTTCTCTATGTACACGCAATTTTCTAGAATGTCCAGCCCGAAAAATAAATTCTAAAACGAAAATTCGGGCATGAACGGTGTACAAAGGTCTCTTTTAGCAGCAAAATTAAGAGAGAAAAGTTCAGAAACTGAAGCAATGAGTCCTGCCTATTATCACTAGAAAGGGAACAGTTTTCTACATGGTTTCTCTATGTACACGCAATTTTCTAGAATGTCCAGCCCGAAAAATAAATTCTAAAACGAAAATTCGGGCATGAACGGTGTACAAAGGTCTCTTTTAGCAGCAAAATTAAGAGAGAAAAGTTCAGAAAACTGAAGCAATGAGTCCTGCCTATTATCACTAGAAAGGGAACAGTTTTCTACATGGTTTCTCTATGTACACGCAATTTTCTAGAATGTCCAGCCCGAAAAATAAATTCTAAAACGAAAATTCGGGCATGAACGGTGTACAAAGGTCTCTTTTAGCAGCAAAATTAAGAGAGAAAAGTTCATAAAACTGAAGCAATGAGTCCTGCCTATTATCACTAGAAAGGGAACAGTTTTCTACATGGTTTCTCTATGTACACGCATTTTAGAATGTCCAGCCCGAAAAATAAATTCTAAAACGAAAATTCGGGCATGAACGGTGTACAAAGGTCTCTTTTAGCAGCAAAATTAAGAGAGAAAAGTTCAGAAAACTGAAGCAATGAGTCCTGCCTATTATCACTAGAAAGGGAACAGTTTTCTACATGGTTTCTCTATGTACACGCAATTTTCTAGAATGTCCAGCCTGAAAAATAAATTCTAAAACGAAAATTCGGGCATGAACGGTGTACAAAGGTCTCTTTTAGCAGCAAAATTAAGAGAGAAAAGTTCAGAAACTGAAGCAATGAGTCCTGCCTATTATCACTAGAAAGGGAACAGTTTTCTCTACATGGTTTCTCTATGTACACGCAATTTTCTAGAATGTCCAGCCCGAAAATAAATTCTAAAACGAAAATTCGGGCATGAACGGTGTACAAAGGTCTCTTTTAGCAGCAAAATTAAGAGAGAAAAGTTCAGAAAACTGAAGCAATGAGTCCTGCCTATTATCACTAGAAAGGGAACAGTTTTCTACATGGTTTTCTCTATGTACACGCAATTTTCTAGAATGTCCAGCCCGAAAAATATTCTAAAACGAAAATTCGGGCATGAACGGTGTACAAAGGTCTCTTTTAGCAGCAAAATTAAGAGAGAAAAGTTCAGAAAACTGAAGCAATGAGTCCTGCCTATTATCACTAGAAAGGGAACAGTTTTCTACATGGTTTCTCTATGTACACGCAATTTTCTAGAATGTCCAGCCTGAAAAAAAATACATTCTAAAACGAAAATTCGGGGCATGAACGGTGTACAAAGGTCTCTTTTAGCAGCAAAATTAAGAGAGAAAAGTTCAGAAAACTGAAGCAATGAGTCCTGCCTTATTATCACTAGAAAGGGAACAGTTTTCTACATGTTTTCTCTATGTACACGCAATTTTCTAGAATGTCCAGCCCGAAAAATAAATTCTAAAACGAAAATTCGGGCATGAACGGTGTACAAAGGTCTCTTTTAGCAGCAAAATTAAGAGAGAAAAGTTCAGAAAACTGAAGCAATGAGTCCTGCCTATTATCACTAGAAAGGGAACAGTTTTCTACATGGTTTTCTCTATGTACACACCAATTTTCTAGAATGTCCAGCCTGAAAAATAAATTCTAAAACGAAAATTCGGGCATGAACGGTGTACAAAGGTCTCTTTTAGCAGCAAAATTAAGAGAGAAAAGTTCAGAAAACTGAAGCAATGAGTCCTGCCTATTATCACTAGAAAGGGAACAGTTTTCTACATGGTTTCTCTATGTACACGCAATTTTCTAGAATGTCCAGCCTGAAAAATAATTCTAAAACGAAAATTCGGGCATGAACGGTGTACAAAGGTCTCTTTTAGCAGCAAAATTAAGAGAGAAAAGTTCAGAAAACTGAAGCAATGAGTCCTGCCTATTATCACTAGAAAGGGAACAGTTTTCTACATGTTTTCTCTATGTACACGCAATTTTCTAGAATGTCCAGCCCGAAAAATACATTCTAAAACGAATTTCGGGCATGAACGGTGTACAAAGGTCTCTTTTAGCAGCAAAATTAAGAGAGAAAAGTTCATAAAACTGAAGCAATGAGTCCTGCCTATTTTCTATCACTAAGAAAAAGGGAAAGTTTTTCTACATGGTTTCTCTATGTACACGCAATTTTCTTGGTTTCTCTAGAAAATGTCCAATGCCCAAAAATAAATTCTAAAACGAAAATTCGGGCATGAACGGTGTACAAAGGTCTCTTTTAGCAGCAAAATTAAGAGAGAAAAGTTCAGAAAACTGAAGCAATGAGTCCTGCCTATTATCACTAGAAAGGGAACAGTTTTCTACATGGTTTCTCTATGTACACGCAATTTTCTAGAATGTCCAGCCCGAAAAATAAATTCTAAAACGAAAATTCGGGCATGAACGGTGTACAAAGGTCTCTTTTAGCAGCAAAATTAAGAGAGAAAAGTTCAGAAAACTGAAGCAATGAGTCCTGCCTATTATCACTAGAAAGGGAACAGTTTTCTACATGGTTTCTCTATGTACACGCAATTTTCTAGAATGTCCAGCCTGAAAAATAAATTCTAAAACGAAAATTCGGGGGCATGAACGGTGTACAAAGGTCTCTTTTAGCAGCAAAATTAAGAGAGAAAAGTTCAGAAAACTGAAGCAATGAGTCCTGCCTATTATCACTAGAAAGGGAACAGTTTTCTACATGGTTTCTCTATGTACACGCAATTTTCTAGAATGTCCAGCCCGAAAAATACATTCTAAAACGAAAATTCGGGCATGAACGGTGTACAAAGGTCTCTTTTAGCAGCAAAATTAAGAGAGAAAAGTTCAGAAAACTGAAGCATGAGTCCTGCCTATTATCACTAGAAAGGGAACAGTTTTCTACATGGTTTTCTCTATGTACACGCAATTTTCTAGAATCAGTCCCGCCAGAAAAAAAATAAATTCTAAAACGAAAATTCGGGCATGAACGGTGTACAAAGGTCTCTTTTAGCAGCAAAATTAAGAGAGAAAAGTTCAGAAAACTGAAGCAATGAGTCCTGCCTATTATCACTAGAAAGGGAACAGTTTTCTACATGGTTTCTCTATGTACACGCAATTTTCTAGAATGTCCAGCCCGAAAAATAAATTCTAAAACGAAAATTCGGGCATGAACGGTGTACAAAGGTCTCTTTTAGCAGCAAAATTAAGAGAGAAAAGTTCAGAAAACTGAAGCAATGAGTCCTGCCTATTATCACTAGAAGGGAACAGTTTTCTACATGGTTTCTCTATGTACACGCAATTTTCTAGAATGTCCAGCCTGAAAAATAAATTCTAAAACGAAAATTCGGGCATGAACGGTGTACAAAGGTCTCTTTTTAGCAGCAAAATTAAGAGAGAAAAGTTCAGAAAACTGAAGCAATGAGTCCTGCCTATTATCACTAGAAAGGGAACAGTTTTCTACATGGTTTCTCTATGTACACGCAATTTTCTAGAATGTCCAGCCCGAAAAATAAATTCTAAAACGAAAATTCGGGCATGAACGGTGTACAAGGTCTCTTTTAGCAGCAAAATTAAGAGAGAAAAGTTCAGAAAACTGAAGCAATGAGTCCTGCCTATTATCACTAGAAAGGGAACAGTTTTCTACATGGTTTCTCTATGTACACGCAATTTTCTAGAATGTCCAGCCCGAAAAATAAATTCTAAAACGAAAATTCGGGCATGAACGGTGTACAAAGGTCTCTTTTAGCAGCAAAATTAAGAGAGAAAAGTTCAGAAAACTGAAGCAATGAGTCCTGCCTATTATCACTAGAAAGGGAACAGTTTTTCTACATGGTTTCTCTATGTACACGCAATTTTCTAGAATGTCCAGCCCGAAAAATAAATTCTAAAACGAAAATTCGGGCATGAACGGTGTACAAAGGTCTCTTTTAGCAGCAAAATTAAGAGAGAAAAGTTCAGAAAACTGAAGCAATGAGTCCTGCCTATTATCACTAGAAAGGGAACAGTTTTCTACATGGTTTCTCTCTATGTACACGCAATTTTCTAGAATGTCCAGCCCGAAAAATAAATTCTAAAACGAAAATTCGGGCATGAACGGTGTACAAAGGTCTCTTTTAGCAGCAAAATTAAGAGAGAAAAGTTCAGAAAACTGAAGCAATGAGTCCTGCCTATTATCACTAGAAAGGGAACAGTTTTCTACATGGTTTCTCTATGTACACGCAATTTTCTAGAATGTCCCAGCCTGAAAAATAAATTCTAAAACGAAAATTCGGGCATGAACGGTGTACAAAGGTCTCTTTTAGCAGCAAAATTAAGAGAGAAAAGTTCAGAAAACTGAAGCAATGAGTCCTGCCTATTATCACTAGAAAGGGAACAGTTTTCTACATGGTTTCTCTATGTACACGCAATTTTCTAGAATTCCAGCCCGAAAAATAAATTCTAAAACGAAAATTCGGGCATGAACGGTGTACAAAGGTCTCTTTTAGCAGCAAAATTAAGAGAGAAAAGTTCAGAAAACTGAAGCAATGAGTCCTGCCTATTATCACTAGAAGGGAACAGTTTTTCTACATGGTTTCTCTATGTACACGCAATTTTCTAGAATGTCCAGCCCGAAAAATAAATTCTAAAAACGAAAATTCGGGCATGAACGGTGTACAAAGGTCTCTTTTAGCAGCAAAATTAAGAGAGAAAAGTTCAGAAAACTGAAGCAATGAGTCCTGCCTATTATCACTAGAAAGGGAACAGTTTTCTACATGGTTTCTCTATGTACACGCAATTTTCTAGAATGTCCAGCCCGAAAAATAAATTCTAAAACGAAAATTCGGGCATGAACGGTGTACAAAGGTCTCTTTTAGCAGCAAAATTAAGAGAGAAAGTTCAGAAAACTGAAGCAATGAGTCCTGCCTATTATCACTAGAAAGGGAACAGTTTTCTACATGGTTTCTCTATGTACACACGCAATTTTTCTAGAATGTCCAGCCCGAAAAAAAAATTCTAAAACGAAAATTCGGGCATGAACGGTGTACAAAGGTCTCTTTTAGCAGCAAAATTAAGAGAGAAAAGTTCAGAAAACTGAAGCAATGAGTCCTGCCTATTATCACTAGAAAGGGAACAGTTTTCTACATGGTTTCTCTATGTACACGCAATTTTCTAGAATGTCCACAAACAAAATTCCATGAACAACAGGTCCCAGGCAAAGGAGTCCTGATAGAAAATTACATTCTACAAAAATAAAACGAAAAATAATTCGGCGGGCATGAACGGTGTACAAAGGTCTCTTTTAGCAGCAAAATTAAGAGAGAAAAGTTCAGAAAACTGAAGCAATGAGTCCTGCCTATTATCACTAGAAAGGGAACAGTTTTCTACATGGTTTCTCTATGTACACGCAATTTTCTAGAATGTCCAGCCCGAAAAATAAATTCTAAAACGAAAATTCGGGCATGAACGGTGTACAAAGGTCTCTTTTAGCAGCAAAATTAAGAGAGAAAAGTTCAGAAAACTGAAGCAATGAGTCCTGCCTATTATCACTAGAAAGGGAACAGTTTTCTACATGGTTTCTCTATGTACACGCAATTTTCTAGAATGTCCAGCCCGAAAAATAAATTCTAAAACGAAAATTCGGGCATGAACGGTGTACAAAGGTCTCTTTTAGCAGCAAAAATTAAGAGAGAAAAGTTCAGAAAACTGAAGCAATGAGTCCTGCCTATTATCACTAGAAAGGGAACAGTTTTCTACATGGTTTCTCTATGTACACGCAATTTTCTAGAATGTCCAGCCTGAAAAATAAATTCTAAAACGAAAATTCGGGCATGAACGGTGTACAAAGGTCTCTTTTAGCAGCAAAATAAGAGAGAAAAAGTTCAAAAACTGAAGCAATGAGTCCTGCCTATTATCACTAGAAAAGGAACAGTTTTCTACATGGTTTCTCTATGTACACGCAATTTTCTAGAATGTCCAGCCTGAAAAATAATTCTAAAAACGAAAATTTCGGGCATGAACGGTGTACAAAGGTCTCTTTTAGCAGCAAAATTAGAGAGAAAAGTTCAGAAAAACTGAAGCAATGAGTCCTGCCTATTATCACTAGAAAGGGAACAGTTTTCTACATGGTTCTCTATGTACACGCAATTTTTCTAGAATGTCCAGCCCGAAAAATAAATTCTAAAACGAAAAATTCGGGCATGAAAGGTGTACAAAGGGTCTCTTTTAGCAGCAAAATTAAGAGAGAAAAGTTCAGAAAACTGAAGCAATGAGTCTGCCTATTATCACTAGAAAGGGAACAGTTTTCTACATGGTTCTCTATGTACACGCAATTTTCTAGAATGTCCAGCCCGAAAAATAAATTCTAAAACGAAAATTCGGGCAATGAACGGTGTACAAAGGTCTCTTTTAGCAGCAAAATTAAGAGAGAAAAGTTCAGAAAACTGAAGCAATGAGTCCTGGCCTATTATCACTAGAAAGGAACAGTTTTCTACATGGTTTCTCTATGTACACGCAATTTCTAGAATGTCCAGCCTGAAAAATAAATTCTAAAACGAAAAATTCGGCATGAACGGTGTACAAAGGTCTCTTTTAGCAGCAAAATTAAGAGAAAAGTTCATAAAACTGAAGCAATGAGTCCTGCCTATTATCACTAGAAAGGGAACAGTTTTCTACATGGTTTCTCTATGTACACGCAATTTTCTAGAATGTCCAGCCCGAAAAAATAAATTCTAAAAACGAAAATTCGGGCATGAACGGTGTACAAAGGTCTCTTTTAGCAGCAAAATTAAGAGAGAAAAGTTCAGAAAACTGAAGCAATGAGTCCTGCCTTATCACTAGAAAGGGAACAGTTTTCTACATGGTTTTCTATGTACACGCAATTTTCTAGAATGTCCAGCCCGAAAATAAATTCTAAAAACGAAAATTCGGCATCATGAACGTGTGTACAAGGGTCTCTTTTAGCAGCAAAATTAAGAGAGAAAAGTTCAGAAAACTGAAGCAATGAGTCCTGCCTATTATCACTAGAAAGGGAAACAGTTTCTACATGGTTTCTCTATGGTACACGCAATTTTCTAGAATGTCCAGCCTGAAAAATAAATTCTAAAACGAAAATTCGGGCATGAACGGTGTACAAAGGTCTCTTTTAGCAGCAAAATTAAGAGAGAAAAGTTCAGAAAACTGAAGCAATGAGTCCTGCCTATTATCACTAGAAAGGGAACAGGTTTTCTACATGGTTTCTCTATGTACACGCAATTTTCTAGAATGTCCAGCCGAAAAATAAATTCTAAAACGAAAATTCGGGCATGAACGGTGTACAAAGGTCTCTTTAGCAGCAAAATAAGGAGAGAAAAGTTCAGAAAACTGAAGCAATGAGTCCTGCCTATTATCACTAGAAAGGGAACAGTTTTCTACATGGTTTCTCTATGTACACGCAATTTTCTAGAATGTCCAGCCGAAAAATAAAATTCTAAAACGAAAATTCGGGCATGAAACGGTGTACAAAGGTCTTTTAGCAGCAAAATTAAGAGAGAAAAGTTCAGAAAACTGAAGCAATGAGTCCTTGCCTATTATCACTAGAAAGGGAACAGTTTTCTACATGGTTTCTCTATGTAACGCAATTTTTCTAGAATGTCCAGCCCGAAAAATAAATTCTAAAACGAAAATTCGGGCATGAACGGTGTACAAAGGTCTCTTTAGCAAGCAAAAATTAAGAGAGAAAAGTTCAGAAAACTGAAGCAATGAGTCCTGCCTATTATCACTAGAAAGGGAACAGTTTTCTACATGGTTTCTCTATGTACACGCAATTTTCTAGAATGTCCAAACTGAAAAATAAATTCTAAAACGAAAATTCGGGCATGAACGGTGTACAAAAAGGTCTCTTTTAGCAGCAAAATTAAGAGAGAAAAGTTCAAAAAAACTGAAGCAATGAGTCCTGCCTATTATCACTAGAAAGGGAACAGTTTTCTACATGGTTTCTCTATGTACACGCAATTTTCTAGAATGTCCAGCCGAAAAATAAATTCTAAAACGAAAATTCGGGCATGAAACGGTGTACAAAGGTCTCTTTTAGCAGCAAAATTAAGAGAGAAAAGTTCAGAAAACTGAAGCAATGAGTCCTGCCTATATCACTAGAAAGGGAACAGTTTTCTACATGGTTTCTCTATGTACACGCAATTTTCTAGAATGTCCAGCCCGAAAAAAAAATTCTAAAAACGAAAATTCGGGCATGAACGGTGTACAAAGGTCTCTTTAGCAGCAAAATTAAGAGAGGAAAAGTTCAGAAAACTGAAGCAATGAGTCCTGCCTATTATCACTAGAAAGGGAACAGTTTTCTACATGGTTTCTCTATGTACACGCAATTTTCTAGAATGTCCAGCCCGAAAATAAAATTCTAAACGAAAATTCGGGCATGAACGGTGTACAAAGGTCTCTTTAGCAGCAAAATTAGAGAGAAAAGTTCAGAAAACTGAAGCAATGAGTCCTGCCTATTATCACTAGAAAGGGAACAGTTTTCTACATGGTTTCTCTATGTACACGCAATTTTCTAGAATGTCCAGCCGAAAAATAAATCTAAAACGAAAATTCGGGCAATGAACGGTGTACAAAGGTCTCTTTTAGCAGCAAAAATTAAGAGAGAAAAGTTCAGAAAACTGAAGCAATGAGTCCTGCCTATTATCACTAGAAAGGGAACAGTTTTCTACAGGTTTCTCTATGTACACGCAATTTTCTAGAATGTCCAGCCGAAAAAATAAATTCTAAAAACGAAAATTCGGGCATGAACGGTGTACAAAGGTCTCTTTTAGCAGCAAAATTAAGAGAGAAAAGTTCATAAAACTGAAGCAATGAGTCCTGCCTATTATCACTAGAAAGGGAAACAGTTTCTACATGGTTTCTCTATGTACACGTAATTTTCTAGAATGTCCAGCCCGAAAAAATAAATTCTAAAACGAAAATTCGGGCATGAAACGGTGTACAAAGGTCTCTTTTGCAGCAAAATTAAGAGAGAAAAGTTCAGAAAACTGAAGCAATGAGTCTGCCTATTATCACTAGAAAGGGAACAGTTTTCTACATGGTTTCTCTAGTACACGCAATTTTCTAGAATGTCCAGCCTGAAAAATAAATTCTAAAACGAAAAATTCGGGCATGAACGGTGTACAAAGTCTCTTTTAGCAGCAAAATTAAGAGAGAAAAGTTCATAAAACTGAAGCAATGAGTCCTGCCTATTATCACTAGAAAGGGAACAGTTTTCTACATGGTTTCTCTATGTACACGCAATTTTCTAGAATGTCCAGCCCGAAAAATAAATTCTAAAACGAAAATTCGGGCATGAACGGTGTACAAAGGTCTCTTTTAGCAGCAAAATAAGAGAGAAAAGTTCAGAAAACTGAAAGCAATGAGTCCTGCCTATTATCACTAGAAAGGAAACAGTTTTCTACATGGTTTCTCTATGTACACGCAATTTTCTAGAATGTCAACAGCCTGAAAAATAATTCTAAAACGAAAATTCGGGCATGAACGGTGTACAAAGGTCTCTCTTTTAGCAGCAAAATTAAGAGAGAAAAGTTCAGAAAACTGAAGCAATGAGTCCTGCCTATTATCACTAGAAAGGGAACAGTTGTTTCTACATGGTTTCTCTATGTACACGCAATTTTCTAGAATGTCCAGCCCGAAAAATAAATTCTAAACGAAAAATTCGGGGCATGAACGGGTACAAAGGTCTCTTTTAGCAGCAAAAATTAAGAGAAAAAGTTCAGAAAACTGAAGCAATGAGTCCTGCCTATTATCACTAAAAGGGAACAGTTTTCTACATGGTTTCTCTATGTACACGCAATTTCTAGAATGTCCAGCCCGAAGAAAAATAAATTCTAAAACGAAAAATTCGGGCATGAACGGGTGTACAAAGGTCTCTTTTAGCAGCCAAAATTAAGAGAGAAAAGTTCAGAAAAATGAAGCAATGAGTATCTGCCTATTATCACTAGAAAGGGAACAGTTTTCTACATGGTTTCTCTATGTACACGTAATTTCTAGAATGCAGCCCGGAAAAATAAATTCTAAAACGAAAATTCGGGCATGAACGGGTACAAAGGTCTCTTTTAGCAGCAAAATTAAGAGAGAAAAGTTCAGAAAACTGAAGCAATGAGTCCTGCCTATTATCACTAGAAAGGGAACAGTTTACACATGGTTTCTCTATGTACACGCAATTTTCTAGAATGTCCAGCTGAAAAATAAATTCTAAAACGAAAATTCGGGCATGAACGGTGTACAAAGGTCTCTTTAGCAGCAAAATTAAGAGAGAAAAGTTCAGAAAACTGAAGCAATGAGTCCTGCCTATTATCACTAGAAAGGGAACAGTTTTCTACATGGGTTTCTCTATGTACACGCAATTTTCTAGAATGTCCAGCCTGAAAAATAAATTCTAAAACGAAAATTCGGGCATGAACGGTGTACAAAGGTCTCTTTAGCAGCAAAATTAAGAGAGAAAAAGTTCAGAAAACTGAAGCAATGAGTCCTGCCTATTATCACTAGAAAAGGGAACAGTTTTCTACATGGTTTCTCTATGTCACGCAATTTTCTAGAATGTCCAGCCCGAAAAATAAATTCTAAAACGAAAATTCGGGCATGAACGGTGTACAAAGGTCTCTTTTAGCAGCAAAATTAAGAGAGAAAAAGTCATAAACTGAAGCAATGAGTCTGCCTATTATCACTAGAAAGGGAACAGTTTTCTACATGGTTTCTCTATGTACACGCAATTTTCTAGAATGTCCAGCCTGAAAAATAAATTCTAAAACGAAAATTCGGGCATGAACGGTGTACAAAGGTCTCTTTAGCAGCAAAATTAAGAGAGAAAAGTTCAGAAAACTGAAGCAATGAGTCCTGCCTATATCACTAGAAAGGGAACAGTTTTCTACATGGTTTCTCTATGTACACGCAATTTCTAGAATGTCCAGCCTGAAAAATAAATTCTAAAACGAAAATTCGGGCATGAAAACGGTGTACAAAGGTCTCTTTTAGCAGCAAAATTAAGAGAGAAAAGTTCATAAAACTGAAGCAATGAGTCCTGCCTATTATCACTAGAAGGGAACAGTTTTCTACATGGTTTCTATGTACACGCAATTTTCTAGAATGTCCAGCCCGAAAAATAAACTAAAACGAAAATTCGGGGAACGGTGTACAAAGGTCTCTTTTAGCAGCAAAATTAAGAGAGAAAAGTTCAGAAAAACTAAAGCAATGAGTCCTGCCTATTATCACTAGAAAGGGAAACAGTTTCTACATGGTTTCTCTATGTACACGCAATTTTCTAGAAGTCCAGCCCGAAAAATAAATTCTAAAACGAAAAATTCGGGCATGAACGTGTACAAAGGTCTCTTTTAGCAGCAAAATTAAGAGAGAAAAGTTCAGAAAACTGAAGCAATGAGTCCTGCCTATTATCACTAGAAAGGGAACAGTTTTCTACATGGTTTCTCTATGTACACGCAATTTTCTAGAAATGTCCAGCCTGAAAAATAAATTCTAAAACGAAAATTCGGGCATGAACGGTGTACAAAGGTCTCTTTTAGCAGCAAAATTAAGAGAGAAAAGTTCATAAAACTGAAGCAATGAGTCCTGCTATTATCACTAGAAAGGGAACAGTTTTCTACATGGTTTCTCTATGTACACGCAATTTTCTAGAATGTCCAGCCTGAAAAATAAATTCTAAAACGAAAATTCGGGCATGAACGGTGTACAAAGGTCTCTTTAGCAGCAAAATTAAGAGAGAAAAGTTCATAAAACTGAAGCAATGAGTCTGCCTATTATCACTAGAAAGGGAAACAGTTTCTACATGGTTTCTCTATGTACACGCAATTTTCTAGAATGTCCAGCCCGAAAAATAAATTCTAAAACGAAAATTGGGCATGAACGGTGTACAAAGGTCTCTTTTAGCAGCAAAATTAAAGAGAAAAGTTCAGAAAACTGAAGCAATGAGTCCTGCCTATTATCACTAGAAAGGGAACAGTTTTCTACATGGTTCTCTATGTACACGCAATTTCTAGAATGTCCAGCCCGAAAAATAAATTCTAAAACGAAAATTTGGGCATGAACGGTGTACAAAGGTCTCTTTTAGCAGCAAAAATAAGAGAGAAAAGTTCAGAAAACTGAGAAGCAATGAGTCCTGCCTATTATCACTAGAAAGGGAACAGTTTTCTACATGGTTTTCTATGTACACGCAATTCTAGAATGTCCAGCCGCGAAAAATAAATTCTAAAACGAAAATTCGGGCATGAACGGTGTACACAAAGGTCTCTTTTAGCAGCAAAATTAAGAGAGAAAAGTTCAGAAAACTGAAGCAATGAGTCATGCCTATTATCACTAGAAAGGAACAGTTTTCTACATGGTTTCTCTATGTACACGCAATTTTCTAGAATGTCCAGCCCGAAAAATACATTCTAAAACGAAAATTCGGGCTATGAACGGTGTACAAAGGTCTCTTTTAGCAGCAAAATTAAGAGAGAAAAGTTCAGAAAAACTGAAGCAATGAGTCCTGCCTATTATCACTAGAAAGGGAACAGTTTCTACATGGTTTCTCTATGTACACGCAATTTTCTAGAATGTCCAGCCCGAAAAATAAATTCTAAAACGAAAAATTCGGCATGAACGGTGACAAAGGTCTCTTTTAGCAGCAAAATTAAGAGAGAAAAGTTCAGAAAACTGAAGCAATGAGTCCTGCCTATTATCACTAGAAAGGGAACAGTTTCTACATGGTTTCTAATGGTACACGCAATTTTCTAGAATGTCCAGCCGAAAAATAAATTCTAAAACGAAAATTCGGGCATGAACGGTGTACAAAGGTCTCTTTTAGCAGCAAAATTAAGAGAGAAAAGTTCAGAAAACTGAAGCAATGAGTCCTGCCTATTATCACTAGAAAGGGACAGTTTTCTACATGGTTTCTCTATGTACACGCAATTTTCTAGAATGTCCAGCCTGAAAAATAAATTCTAAAACGAAAATTCGGGCATGACACGGTGTACAAAGGTCTCTTTTAGCAGCAAAATTAAGAGAGAAAAGTTCATAAAACTGAAGCAATGAGTCCTGCCTATTATCACTAGAAAGGGAACAGTTTTCTACATGGTTTCTCTATGTACACGCAATTTTCTAGAATGTCCAGCCGAAAAATAAATTCTAAAAACGAAAATCGGGTATGAACGGTGTACAAAGGTCTCTTTTAGCAGCAAAATTAAGAGAGAAAAGTTCAGAAAACTGAAGCAATGAGTCATGCCTATTATCACTAGAAAGGGAACAGTTTTCTACATGGTTTCTCTATGTACACGCAATTTTCTAGAATGTCCAGCCCGAAAAATAAATTCTAAAACGAAAATTCGGGCATGAACGGGTACAAAGGTCTCTTTAGCAGCAAAATTAAGAGAGAAAAGTCAGAAAACTGAAGCAATGAGTCTGCCTATTATCACTAGAAAGGGAACAGTTTTCTACATGGTTTCTCTATGTACACGCAATTTTCTAGAATGTCCAGCCCGAAAAAAACATTCTAAAACGAAAATTCGGGCATGAACGGGTACAAAGGTCTCTTTTAGCAGCAAAATTAAGAGAGAAAAGTTCATAAAACTGAAGCAATGAGTCCTGCCTATTATCACTAGAAAGGGAACAGTTTTCTACATGGTTTCTCTATGTACACGCAATTTTCTAGAATGTCCAGCCCGAAAAAAAAATTCTAAAACGAAAATTCGGGCATGAACGGTGTACAAAGGTCTCTTTAGCAGCAAAATTAAGAGAGAAAAGTTCAGAAAACTGAAGCAATGAGTCCTGCCTATTATCACTAGAAAGGGAAACAGTTTTCTACATGGTTTCTCTATGTACACGTAATTTTCTAGAATGTCAGCCCGAAAAATAAATTCTAAAACGAAAATTCGGGCATGAACGTGTACAAAGGTCTCTTTTAGCAGCAAAATTAAGAGAGAAAAGTTCAGAAAACTGAAGCAATGAGTCCTGCCTATTATCACTAGAAAGGGAACAGTTTTCTACATGGTTTTCTATGTACACGCAATTTTCTAGAATGTCCAGCCCGAAAAATAAATTCTCAAAACGAAAATCGGGCATGAACGGTGTACAAAGGTCTCTTTTAGCAGCAAAATTAAGAGAGAAAAGTTCAGAAAACTGAAGCAATGAGTCCTGCCTATATCACTAGAAAGGAACAGTTTCTACATGGTTTCTCTATGTACACGCAATTTTCTAGAATGTCCAGCCTGAAAAATACATTCTAAAACGAAAATTCGGGCATGAAACGGTGTACAAGGTCTCTTTTAGCAGCAAAATTAAGAGAGAAAAATTCATAAAACTGAAGCAATGAGTCCTGCTATTATCACTAGAAAGGGAACAGTTTTCTACATGGTTTCTCTATGTACACGCAATTTTCTAGAATGTCCAGCCCGAAAAATAATTTCTAAAACGAAAATTCGGGCATGAACGTGTTACAAAGGTCTCTTTTAGCAGCAAAATTAAGAGAGAAAAGTTCAAAAAACTGAAGCAATGAGTCCTGCCTATTATCACTAGAAAGGGAACAGTTTTCTACATGTTTCTCTATGTACACGCAATTTTCTAGAATGTCCAGCCGAAAAATAATTCTAAAACGAAAATTCGGGCATGAACGGTGTACAAAGGTCTTTTAGCAGCAAAATTAAGAGAGAAAAGTTCAGAAAACTGAAGCAATGAGTCCTGCCTATATCACTAGAAAAGGGAACAGTTTTCTACATGGTTTCTCTATGTACACGCAATTTTCTAGAATGTCCAGCCTGAAAATAAATTCTAAAACGAAAATTCGGGCAGGCATGAACGGTGTACAAGGTCTCTTTTAGCAGCAAAATTAAGAGAGAAAAGTTCATAAAAACTGAAGCAATGAGTCCTGCCTATTATCACTAGAAAGGGAACAGTTTTCTACATGGTTTCTCTATGTACACGCAATTTTCTAGAATGTCCAGCCTGAAAAAAAAATTCTAAAACGAAAATTCGGGCAATGAACGGTGTACAAAGGTCTCTTTTAGCAGCAAAATTAAGAGAGAGAAAAGTTCATAAAACTGAAGCAATGAGTCCTGCCTATTATCACTAGAAAGGGAACAGTTTTCTACATGGTTCTCTATGTACACGCAATTTTCTAGAATGTCCAGCCGAAAAAAATAAATTCTAAAACGAAAATTCGGGTTATGAACGGTGTACAAAGGTCTCTTTTAGCAGCAAAATTAAGAGAGAAAAGTTCAGAAAACTGAAGCAATGAGTCCTGCCTATATCACTAGAAAGGGAACAGTTTTTCACATGGTTTCTCTATGTACACGCAATTTTCTAGAATGTCCAGCCCGAAAAATAAATTCTAAAACGAAAATTCGGGCATGAAACGGTGTACAAAGGTCTCTTTTAGCAGCAAAAATTAAGAGAGAAAAGTCAGAAAACTGAAGCAATGAGTCCTGCCTATTATCACTAGAAAGGGAACAGTTTTCTACATGGTTTCTCTATGTACACGCAATTTTCTAGAATGTCCAGCCCGGAAAAATAAATTCTAAAACGAAAATTCGGACATGAACGGTGGTACAAAGGTCTCTTTTAGCAGCAAAATAAGAGAGAAAAGTTCATAAAACTGAAGCAATGAGTCCTGCTATTATCACTAGAAAGGGAACAGTTTTCTACATGGTTTCTCTATGTACACGCAATTTTCTAGAATGTCAGCCCGAAAATATAAATTCTAAAACGAAAAATTCGGGCCATGAAACGGTGTACAAAGGTCTCTTTTAGCAGCAAAATTAAGAGAGAAAAGTTCAGAAAACTGAAGCAATGAGTCCTGCCTATTATCACTAGAAAGGGAACAGTTTTCTACATGGTTTCTCTATGTACACGTAATTTTCTAGAATGTCCAGCCCGAAAAAATAAATTCAAAACGAAAATTCGGGCATGAACGATGTACAAAGGTCTCTTTAGCAGCAAAATTAAGAGAGAAAAGTTCAGAAAACTGAAGCAATGAGTCCTGCCTATTATCACTAGAAAGGAACAGTTTTCTACATGGTTTCTCTATGTACACGCAATTTTCTAGAATGTCCAGCCCGAAAAAATAATTCTAAAACGAAAATTCGGGCATGAACGGTGTACAAAGGTCTCTTTTAGCAGCAAAATTAAGAGAGAAAAGTTCATAAAACTGAAGCAATGAGTCCTGCCTATTATCACTAGAAAGGGAACAGTTTTCTACATGGTTTCTCTATGTACACGCAATTTTCTAGAATGTCCAGCCGAAAAAAATACATTCTAAAACGAAAATTCGGCGCATGAATGAACGGTGTACAAAGGTCTCTCTTTAGCAGCAAAATTACAGAGAGAAAGTTCATAAAACTGAAGCAATGAGTCCTGCCTATTATCACTAGAAAGGGAACAGTTTTCTACATGGTTTCTCTATGTACACGCAATTTCTAGAATGTCCAGCCCGAAAAATAAATTCTAAAACGAAAAATTCGGGCATGAACGGTGTACAAAGGTCTCTTTTAGCAGCAAAATTAAGAGAGAAAAGTTCATAAAACTGAAGCAATGAGTCCTGCCTATTCATCACAGAAAGGGAACAGTTTTCTACATGGTTTCTCTATGTACACGCAATTTTCTAGAATGTCCAGCCCGAAAAATAAATTCTAAAACGAAAATTCGGGCCAGAACGGTGTACAAAGGTCTCTTTTAGCAGCAAAAATAAGAGAGAAAAGTTCAGAAAACTGAAAGCAATGAGTACTGCCTATTATCACTAGAAAGGGAACAGTTTTCTACATGGTTTCTCTATGTACACGCAATTTTCTAGAATGTCCAGCCCGAAAAATAAATTCTAAAACGAAAAATTCGGGCATGAACGGTGTACAAAGGTCTCTTTTAGCAGCAAAATTAAGAGAGCAAAAGTTCAGAAAACTGAAGCAATGAGTCCTGCCTATTATCACTAGAAAGGGAACAGTTTCTACATGGTTTCTCTATGTACACGCAATTTTCTAGAATGTCCAGCCCGAAAAAAATAAATTAAAACGAAAACACGGGCATGAACGGTGTACAAAGGTCTCTTTTAGCAGCAAAAATTAAAGAGAGAAAAGTTCAGAAAACTGAAGCAATGAGTCATGCCTATATCACTAGAAAGGGAACAGTTTTCTACATGGTTTCTCTATGTACACGTAATTTTCTAGAATGTCCAGCCCGAAAAATACAATTCTAAAACGAAAATCGGGCATGGAACATGTACAAAGGTCTCTTTTAGCAGCAAAATTAAGACGAGAAAAGTCAGAAACTGAAAATGAGGCAAGCCTGAAAATCCAAGCAAGAGTCCTGCCTATTATCACTAGAAGGAACAGTTTTCTACATGGTTTCTCTATGTACACGCAATTTTCTAGAATGTCCAGCCCGAAAAATAAATTCTAAAACGAAAATTGGGCATGAACGGTGTACAAAGGTCTCTTTTAGCAGCAAAATTAAGAGAGAAAAAGTTCAGAAAAATGAAGCAATGAGTCCTGCCTATTATCACTAGAAAGGGAACAGTTTTCTACATGGTTTCTCTATGTACACGCAATTTTCTAGAATGTCCAGCCCGAAAAAAAAATTCTAAAACGAAAATTCGGGCATGAACGGTGTACAAAGGTCTCTTTTAGCAGCAAAATTAAGAGAGAAAAGTTCAGAAAACTGAAGCAATGAGTCCTGCCTATTATCACTAGAAAGGAAACAGTTTTCTACATGGTTCTCTATGTACACGCAATTTTCTAGAATGTCCAGCCCGAAAAAATAAATTCTAAAACGAAAATTTGGGCATGAAAGTGTACAAAGGTCTCTTTAGCAGCAAAATTAAGAGAGAAAAGTTCAGAAAACTGAAGCAATGGTCCTGCCTATTATCACTAGAAAGGGAACAGTTTTCTACATGGTTTCTCTATGTACACGCAATTTTCTAGAATGTCCAGCCCGAAAAATAAATTCTAAAACGAAAATTCGGGCATGAACGGTGTACAAAGGTCTCTTTAGCAGCAAAATTAAGAGAGAAAAGTTCAGAAAAAACTGAAGCAATGAGTCCTGCCTATTATCACTAGAAAGGGAACAGTTTCTACATGGTTTCTCTATGTACACGCAATTTTCTAGAATGTCAGCCCGAAAAATAAATTCTAAAACGAAAAATTCGGGCATGAACGGGTGTACAAAGGTCTCTTTTAGCAGCAAAATAAGAGAGAAAAGTTCAGAAACTGAAGCAATGAGTCCTGCCTATATCACTAGAAAGGAACAGTTTTCTACATGGTTTCTCTATGTACACGCAATTTTCTAGAATGTCCAGCCGAAAAATAAATTCTAAAACGAAAATTCGGGTAGCATGAACACGGTTACAAAGGTCTTTTAGCAGCAAAATTAAGAGAGAAAAGTCTCAGAAAACTGAAGCAATGAGTCCTGCCTATATCACTAGAAAGGGAACAGTTTTCTACATGGTTTCTCTATGTACACGCAATTTTCTAGAATGTCCAGCCCGAAAAAATAAAATTCAAAACGAAAATTCGGCCATGAACGGTGTACAAAGGGTCTCTTTTAGCAGCAAAATTAAGAGGAGAGAAAATTCAGAAAACTGAAGCAATGAGTCCTGCCTATTATCACTAGAAAGGGAACAGTTTTCTACATGGTTCTCTATGTACACGCAATTTTCTAGAATGTCCAGCCGAAAAATAAATTCTAAAACGAAAAATTCGGGCATGAACGGTGGTACAAAGGTCTCTTTAGCAGCAAAATTAAGAGAGAAAAGTTCAGAAAACTGAAGCAATGAGTCCTGCCTATTAGAACTAGAAAGGGAACAGTTTTCTACATGGTTTCTCTATGTACACGCAATTTCTAGAATGTCCAGCCCGAAAAATAAATTCTAAAACGAAAATTCGGGCAATGAACGGTGTACAAAGGTCTCTTTTAGCAGCAAAATTAAGAGAGAAAAGTTCAGAAAACTGAAGCAATGAGTCCTGCCTATTATCACTAGAAAGGGAACAGTTTTCTACATGGTTTCTCTATGTACACGCAATTTTCTAGAATGTCCAGCCCGAAAAATAAATTCTAAAACGAAAATTCGGCATGAACGGTGTACAAAGGTCTCTTTAGCAGCAAAAGTAAGAGAGAAAAGTTCAGAAAACTGAAGCAAGGAGTCCTGCCTTATTATCACTAGAAAGGGAACAGTTTTTACATGGTTTCTCTATGTACACGTAATTTTCTAGAATGTCCAGCCGAAAAATAAATTCTAAAACGAAAATTCGGGCATGAACGATGTACAAAGGTCTCTTTAGCAGAGCAATTAGAGAGAAAAGGTCAGAAAACTGGGAAAAAAATCAATGCAAGGTCTGCCTATATCACTAGAAAGGGAACAGTTTTCTACATGGTTCTCTATGTACACGCAATTTTCTAGAATGTCCAGCCTGAAAAATAAATTCTAAAAACGAAAATTCGGGCATGAACGGTGTACAAAGTCTCTTTTAGCAGCAAAATTAAGAGAGAAAAGTTCATAAAACTGAAGCAATGAGTCCTGCCTATTATCACTAGAAAGGGAACAGTTTTCTACATGGTTTCTCTATGTACACGCAATTTTCTAGAATGTCCAGCCCGAAAAATAAATTCTAAACGAAAATTCGGGCATGAACGGTGTACAAAGGTCTCTTTTAGCAGCAAAATTAAGAGAGAAAAGTTCAGAAAACTGAAGCAATGAGTCCTGCCTATTATCACTAGAAAGGGAACAGTTTTCTACATGGGTTTCTCTATGTACACGCAATTTTCTAGAATGTCCAGCCCGAAAAATAAAACATAAAAACGAAAATTCGGGCATGAACGGTGTACAAGGTCTCTTTTAGCAGCAAAATTAAGAGAGAAAAGTTCAGAAAACTGAAGCAATGAGTCCTGCCAATTATCACTAGAAAGGGAACAGTTTTCTACATGGTTTCTCATGTACACGCAATTTTCTAGAATGGCCAGCCCGAAAAATAAATTCTAAAACGAAAATTCGGGCATGAAGGGTGTACAAAGGTCTCTTTTAGCAGCAAAAATTAAGAGAGAAAAGTTCAGAAAACTGAAGCAATGAGTCCTGCTATTATCACTAGAAAGGGAACAGTTTCTACATGGTTTCTCTATGTACACGCAATTTTCTAGAATGTCCAGCCCGAAAATAATAAATCTAAAACGAAAATTCGGGCATGAACGGTGTACAAAGGTCTCTTTTAGCAGCAAAATTAAGAGAGAGAAAAGTTCAGAAAACTGAAGCAATGAGTCCTGCCTATTATCACTAGAAAGGGAACAGTTTTCTACATGGTTTCTCTATGTACACGCAATTTTCTAGAATGTCCAGCCTGAAAAATACATTCTAAAACGAAAAATTTGGGCATGAACGGTGTACAAAGGTCTCTTTTAGCAGCAAAATTAAGAGAGAAAGTTCAGAGAAAACCTGAAGCAATGAGTCCTCCTGCCTATTATCACTAGAAAGGGAAACAGTTTTTCTACATGGTTTTTCTATGTACACGCAATTGCTAGAATGTCCAGCCCGAAAAATAAATTCTCTAAAACGAAAATTCGGGCATGAACGGTGTACAAAGGTCCTTTTAGCAGCAAAAATAAGAGAGAAAAGTTCAGAAAACTGAAGCAATGAGTCCTGCCTATTATCACTAGAAAGGGAACAGTTTTCTACATGGTTCTCTATGTACACGCAATTTTCTAGAATGTCCAGCCCGAAAAAAAAATTCTAAAACGAAAAATTGGGCATGAAACGGTGTACAAAGGTCTCTTTTAGAAGAGCAAAATTAAGCGAGAGAAAAGTTCAGAAAAACTGAAGCAATGAGTCCTGCCTATTATCACTAGAAAGGGAACAGTTTTCTACATGGTTTCTCTATGTACACGCAATTTGCTAGAATGTCCAGCCCGAAAAATAAATTCTAAAACGAAAAATTCGGGATGAACGGTTGTACAAAGGTCTCTTTTAGCAGCAAAATTAAGAGAGAAAGTTTCAGAAAACTGAAGCAATGAGTCCTGCCTATTATCACTAGAAAGGGGAACAGTTTTCTACATGGTTTCTCTATGTACACGCAATTTTCTAGAATGTCCAGCCCGAAAAATAAATTCTAAAACGAAAATTCGGGCATGAAACGGTGTACAAAGGTCTCTTTAGCAGCAAAATTAAGAGAGAAAAGTTCAGAAACTGAAGCAAGAGTCCGCCTATTATCACTAGAAAGGGAAAACAGTTTTCTAACGTGTGGTTCTTATGTACACGCACAATTTTCTAGAATGTCCAGCCCGAAAAAATAAATTCTAAACGAAAAATTCGTGGGCATGAACGGTGTACAAAGGTCTCTATTTAGCAGCCAAAATTAAGGAAGAAAAAGTTCAGAAAACTGAAGCAATGAGTCCTGCACATTAACCTATCTGACACACTAGCATCCACTAGAAAGGGAACAGTTTTCTACATGGTTTCTCTATGTACACGCAATTTCTAGAATGTCCAGCCCGAAAAATATAATTCTAAAACGAAAATTCGGGCATGAATGCGTGTACAAAGGTCTCTTTTAGCAGCAAAAATTAAGAGAGAAAAGTTCATAAACTGAAGCAATGAGTCCTGCCATATTATCACTAGAAAGGGAACAGTTTTCTACATGGTTTTCTCTATGTACACGCAATTTTCTAGAATGTCCAGCCCGAAAAATAAATTCTAAAACGAAAATTCGGGCATGAACGTGTACAAAGGTCTCTTTTAGCAGCAAAAATAAGAGAGAGAAAAGTTCAAAAACTGAAGCAATGAGTCCTGCCTATTATCACTAGAAAGGGAACAGTTTTCTACATGGTTTCTCTATGTACACGCAATTTTCTAGAATGTCCAGCCTGAAAAAAAATTCTAAAACGAAAATTCGGGCATGAACGGTGTACAAAGGTCTCTTTTAGCAGCAAAATTAAGAGAGAAAAGTTCATAAAACTGAAGCAATGAGTCTCCTGATATCACTAGAAAGGGAACAGTTTCTACATGGTTTCTCTATGTACACGCAATTTTCTAGAATGTCCAGCCCGAAAAATAAATTCTAAAAACGAAAATTCGGGCATGAACGGTGTACAAAGGTCTCTTTTAGCAGCAAAAATTAAGAGAGAAAAGTTCAGAAAAGAAGCAATGAGTCCTGCCTATTATCACTAGAAAGGGAACAGTTTCTACATGGTTTCTCTATGTACACGCAATTTTCTAGAATGTCCAGCCCGAAAAATAAATTCTAAAACGAAAATTCGGCAGGAACGGTGTACAAAGGTCTCTTTTAGCAGCAAAATTAAGAGAGAAAAGTTCAGAAAACTGAAGCAATGAGTCCTGCCTATTATCACTAGAAAGGGAACAGTTTTCTACATGGTTTCTCTATGTACACGCAATTTTCTAGAATGTCCAGCCCGAAAAATAAATTCTAAAACGAAAATTCGGGCATGAACGGTGTACAAAGGTCTCTTTTAGCAGCAAAATTAAGAGAGAAAAGTTCAGAAAACTGAAGCAATGAGTCCTGCCTATTATCATAGAAAAGGGAACAGTTGTTCTACATGGTTTTCTCTATGTACACGCAATTTTCTAGAATGTCCAGCCTGAAAAATAAATTCTAAACGAAAATTCGGGCATGAACGGTGTACAAAGGTCTCTTTTAGCAGCAAAATTAAGAGAGAAAAGTTCAGAAAACTGAAGCAATGAGTCCTGCCTATTATCACTAGAAAGGGAACAGTTTTCTACAGGTTTTTCTATGTACACGCAATTTTCTAGAATGTCCAGCCCGAAAAATATTCTAAAACGAAAATTCGGGCATGAACGGTGTACAAAGGTCTCTTTTAGCAGCAAAATTAAGAGAGAAAAGTTCATAAAACTGAAGCAATGAGTCCTGCCTATATCACTAGAAAGGGAACAGTTTTCTACATGGTTCTCTATGTACACGCAATTTTCTAGAAGGTCCAGCCCGAAAAATAAATTCTAAAACACGAAAATTCGGGCATGAACGGTGTACAAAGGTCTCTTTTAGCAGCAAAATTAAGAGAGAAAAGTTCAGAAAACTGAAGCAATGAGTCCTGCCTATTATCACTAGAAAGGGAACAGTTTTCTACATGGTTTCTCTATGTACACGCAATTTTCTAGAATGTCCAGCCTGAAAAAATAAATTCTTAAAACGAAAATTCGGGCATGAACGGTGTACAAAGGTCTCTTTAGCAGCAAAATTAAGAGAGAAAAGTTCAGAAAACTGAAGCAATGAGTCCTGCCTATTATCACTAGAAAGGGAACAGTTTTTACATGGTTTCTCTATGTACACGCAATTTTCTAGAATGTCCAGCCTGAAAAATAAATTCTAAAACGAAAATTCGGGCATGAACGGTGTACAAAGGTCTTTTTAGCAGCAAAATTAAGAGAGAAAAGTTCATAAAACTGAAGCAATGAGTCCTGCTATATTATCACTAGAAAGGGAACAGTTTTCTACATGGTTTCTCTATGTACACGCAATTTTCTAGAATGTCCAGCCCGAAAAATAAATTCTAAAACGAAAATTCGGGCATGAACGATGTACAAAGGTCTCTTTAGCAGCAAAAATTAAGAGAGAAAAGTTCAGAAAACTGAAGCAATGAGTCCTGCCTATTATCACTAGAAAGGGAACAGTTTTCTACATGGTTTCTCTATGTACACGCAATTTTCTAGAATGTCCAGCCTGAAAAATAAATTCTAAAACGAAAATTCGGGCATGAACGGTGTACAAAGGTCTCTTTAGCAGCAAAAATAAGAGAGAAAAGTTCATAAAACTGAAGCAATGAGTCCTGCCTATTATCACTAGAAAGGAACAGTTTTCTACATGGTTTCTCTAGTACACGCAATTTTCTAGAATGTCCAGCCCGAAAAAAAATTCTAAAACGAAAATTCGGGCATGAACGGTGTACAAAGGTCTCTTTTAGCAGCAAAATTAAGAGAGAAAAGTTCAGAAAACTGAAGCAATGAGTCCTGCCTATTATCACTAGAAAGGGAACAGTTTTCTACATGGTTTCTCTATGTACACGCAATTTTCTAGAATGTCCAGCCCGGAAAAATAAATTCTAAAACGAAAATTCGGGCATGAACGGTGTACAAAGGTCTCTTTTAGCAGCAAAATTAAGAGAGAAAAGTTCAGAAAACTGAAGCAATGAGTCCTGCCTATTATCACTAGAAAGGGAACAGTTTTCTACATGGTTTCTCTATGTACACGCAATTTTCTAGAATGTCCAGCCCGAAAAAATAAATTCTAAAACGAAAATTCGGGCATGAACGGTGTACAAAGGTCTCTTTTAGCAGCAAAAATAAGAGAGAAAAGTTCAGAAAACTGAAACAATGAGTCTTGCCTATTATCACTAGAAAGGGAACAGTTTTTCTACATGGTTTCTCTATGTACACGCAATTTTCTAGAATGTCCAGCCTGAAAAATAAATTCTAAAACGAAAATTCGGGCATGAACGGTGTACAAAGGTCTCTTTTAGCAGCAAAATTAAGAGAGAAAAGTTCATAAAACTGAAGCAATGAGTCCTGCCTATTATCACTAGAAAGGGAACAGTTTTCTACATGGTTTCTCTATGTACACGCAATTTTCTAGAATGTCCAGCCCGTAAAATAAATTCTAAAACGAAAATTCGGGCATGAATGGGGTACAAAGGTCTCTTTTAGCAGCAAAATTAAGAGAGAAAAGTTCAGAAAACTGAAGCAATGAGTCCTGCCTATTATCACTAGAAAGGGAACAGTTTCTACAGGGTTTCTCTATGTACACGCAATTTCTAGAATGTCCAGCCCGAAAAATAAATTCTAAAACGAAAAATTCGGGCATGAACGGTGTACAAAGGTCTCTTTTAGCAGCAAAATTAGAGAGAAAAGTTCAGAAAACTGAAGCAATGAGTCCTGCCTATTATCACTAGAAAGGGAACAGTTTTCTACATGGTTTCTCTATGTACACGCAATTTCTAGAAGTCCAGCCCGAAAAATACAATTCTAAAACGAAAAATTGGGCATGAACGGTGTACAAAGGTCTCTTTTAGCAGCAAAATTAAGCGAGAAAAGTTCAGAAAAACTGAAGCAATGAGTCCGCCTATTATCACTAGAAAGGGAACAGTTTTCTACATGGTTTTTCTATGTACACGCAATTTTCTAGAATGTCCAGCCCGAAAAATAAATTCTAAAACGAAAATTCGGCATGAACGGTGTACAAAGGTCTCTTTTAGCAGCAAAATTAAGAGAGAAAAGTTCATAAAACTGAAGCAATGAGTCCTGCCTATTTATCACTAGAAAGGGAACAGTTTTCTACATGGTTTCTCTATGTACACGCAATTTTCTAGAATGTCCAGCCGAAAAATAAATTCTAAAACGAAAATTCGGGCATGAACGGTGTACAAAGGTCTCTTTTTAGCAGCAAAAATTAAGAGAGAAAAGTTCAGAAAACTGAAGCAATGAGTCCTGCCTATTATCACTAGAAGGAACAGTTTCTACATGGTTTCTCTATGTACACGCAATTTTCTAGAATGTCCAGCCCGAAAAATAAATTCTAAAACGAAAATTCGGGCATGAACGGTGTACAAAGGTCTCTTTTAGCAGCAAAAATTAAGAGAGAAAAGTTCAGAAAACTGAAGCAATGAGTCTGCCTATTATCACTAGAAAGGGAACAGTTTTCTACATGGTTTCTCTATGTACACGCAATTTTCTAGAATGTCCAGCCTGAAAAAATAATTCTAAAACGAAAAATTCGGGCATGAACGGTGTACAAAGGTCTCTTTTAGCAGCAAAATTAAGAGAGAAAAGTTCAGAAAACTGAAGCAATGAGTCCTGCCTATTATCACTAGAAAGGGAACAGTTTTCTACATGGTTTCTCTATGTACACGCAATTTTCTAGAATGTCCAGCCGAAAAAATAAATTCTAAACGAAAATTCGGGCATGAACGGTGTACAAAGGTCTCTTTTAGCAGCAAAATTAAGAGAGAAAAGTTCATAAAACTGAAGCAATGAGTCCTGCCTATTATCACTAGAAAGGGAACAGTTTTCTACATGGTTTCTCTATGTACACGCAATTTTCTAGAATGTCCAGCCCGAAAAATAAATTCTAAAACGAAAATTCGGGCATGAACGGTGTACAAAGGTCTCTTTAGCAGCAAAATTAAGAGAGAAAAGTTCAGAAAACTGAAGCAATGAGTCCTGCCTATTATCACTAGAAAAGGGAACAGTTTTCTACATGGTTTCTCTATGTACACGCAATTTTCTAGAATGTCCAGCCCGAAAAATAAATTCTAAAACGAAAATTCGGGCATGAACGGTGTACAAAGGTCTCTTTTAGCAGCAAAAATTAAGAGAGAAAAGTTCAGAAAACTGAAGCAATGAGTCCTGCCTATTATCACTAGAAGAGGGACAGTTTTCTACATGGTTTCTCTATGTACACGCAATTTTCTAGAATGTCCAGCCCGAAAAATACATTCTAAAACGAAAATTTGGGCATGAACGGTGTACAAAGGTCTCTTTTAGCAGCAAAATTAAGCGAGAAAAGTTCAGAAAACTGAAGCAATGAGTCCTGCCTATTATCACTAGAAGGGAACAGTTTTCTACATGGTTTCTATGTACACGCAATTTCTAGAATGTCCAGCCCGAAAAATAAATTCTAAAACGAAAATTCGGGCATGAACGGTGTACAAAGGTCTCTTTTAGCAGCAAAATAAGAGAGAAAAGTTCATAAAACTGAAGCAATGAGTCCTGCCCTATATCACTAGAAAGGAACAGTTTTCTACATGGTTCTCTATGTACACGCAATTTTCTAGAATGTCCAGCCCGAAAAATAAATTCTAAAACGAAAATTCGGGCATGAACGGTGTACAAAGGTCCTTTTAGCAGCAAAATTAAGAGAGAAAAGTTCAGAAAACTGAAGCAATGAGTCCTGCCTATTATCACTAGAAAGGGAACAGTTTTCTACATGGTTTCTATGTACACGCAATTTTCTAGAATGTCCAGCCGAAAAAAATAAATTCTAAAACGAAAATTCGGGGCATGAACGGTGTACAAAGGTCTCTTTTAGCAGCAAAATTAAGAGAGAAAAGTTCAGAAAACTGAAGCAATGAGTCCTGCCTATTATCACTAGAAAGGGAACAGTTTTCTACATGGTTTCTCTATGTACACGCAATTTTCTAGAATGTCCAGCCTGAAAATAAATTCTAAAACGAAAATTCGGGCATGAACGGGTACAAAGGTCTCTTTTAGCAGCAAAATTAAGAGAGAAAAGTTCAGAAAACTGAAGCAATGAGTCCTGCCTATTATCACTAGAAAGGGAACAGTTTTTCTACATGGTTTCTCTATGTACACGCAATTTTCTAGAATGTCCAGCCGAAAAATACATTCTAAAACGAAAATTGGGCATGAACGGTGTACAAAGGTCTCTTTTAGCAGCAAAATTAAGAGAGAAAAGTTCAGAAAACTGAAGCAATGAGTCCTGCCTATTATCACTAGAAAGGGAAACAGTTTTCTACATGGTTTCTCTATGTACACGCAATTTTCTAGAATGTCCAGCCTGAAAAATAAATCTAAAACGAAAATTCGGGCATGAACGGTGTACAAAGGTCTCTTTTAGCAGCAAAATTAAGAGAGAAAAGTTCATAAAACTGAAGCAATGAGTCCTGCCTATTATCACTAGAAAGGGAACAGTTTTCTACATGGTTTCTCTATGTACACGCAATTTCTAGAATGTCCAGCCTGAAAAATAAATTCTAAAACGAAAATTCGGGGCATGAACGGTGTACAAAGGTCTCTTTTAGCAGCAAAATTAAGAGAGAAAAGTTCAGAAAACTGAAGCAATGAGTCCTGCCTATTATCACTAGAAAGGGAACAGTTTTCTACATGGTTTTCTATGTACACGCAATTTTCTAGAATGTCCAGCCCGAAAAATAAATTCTAAAACGAAAAATTCGGGCATGAACGGTGTACAAAGGTCTCTTTAGCAGCAAAATTAAGAGAGAAAAGTTCAGAAAACTGAAGCAATGAGTCCTGCCTATTATCACTAGAAAGGGAAACAGTTTTCTACATGGTTTCTCTATGTACACGCAATTTTCTAGAATGTCCAGCTGAAAAATAAATTCTAAAACGAAAATTCGGGCATGAACGGTGTACAAAGGTCTCTTTTAGCAGCAAAATTAAGAGAGAAAAGTTCAGAAAACTGAAGCAATGAGTCCTGCCTATTATCACTAGAAAGGGAACAGAGTTTTCTACATGGTTTCTCTATGTACACGCAATTTTCTAGAATGTCCAGCCTGAAAAAAAATTCTAAAACGAAAATTCGGGCATGAACGGTGTACAAAGGTCTCTTTTAGCAGCAAAATTAAGAGAGAAAAGTTCAGAAAACTGAAGCAATGAGTCCTGCCATTATCACTAGAAAGGGAACAGTAGTTTTCTACATGGTTTCTCTATGTACACGCAATTTTCTAGAATGTCCAGCCCGAAAAATAATTTAAAACGAAAATTCGGGCATGAAACGGTGTACAAAGGTCTCTTTAGCAGCAAAATTAAGAGAGAAAAGTTCATAAAACTGAAGCAATGAGTCCTGCTATTATCACTAGAAAGGGAAACAGTTTTCTACATGGTTTCTCTATGTACACGCAATTTTCTAGAATGTCCAGCCCGAAAAAATAAATTCTAAAACGAAAATTCGGGCATGAATGGGGTACAAAGGTCTCTTTTAGCAGCAAAAATTAAGAGAGAAAAGTTAAGAAAACTGAAGCAATGAGTCCTGCCTATTATCACTAGAAAGGGAACAGTTTTCTACATGGTTTCTCTATGTACACGCAATTTTCTAGAATGTCCAGCCCGAAAAATAAATTCTAAAACGAAAATTCGGGCATGAACGGTGTACAAAGGTCTCTTTTAGCAGCAAAAATAAGAGAGAAAAGTTCAGAAAACTGAAGCAATGAGTCCTGCCTATTATCACTAGAAAGGGAACAGTTTTCTACATGGTTTCTCTATGTACACGCAATTTTCTAGAATGTCCAGCCCGAAAAATAAATTCTAAAACGAAAATCGGCATGAACGGTGTACAAAGGTCTCTTTTAGCAGCAAAATTAAGAGAGAAAAGTTCAGAAAACTGAAGCAATGAGTCCTGCTATTATCACTAGAAAGGGAACAGTTTTCTACATGGTTTCTCTATGTACACGCAATTTTCTAGAATGTCCAGCCTGAAAAATAAATTCTAAAACGAAAATTCGGGCATGAACGGTGTACAAAGGTCTCTTTTAGCAGCAAAATAAGAGAGAAAAGTTCAGAAAACTGAAGCAATGAGTCCTGCCTATTATCACTAGAAAGGGAACAGTTTTCTACATGGTTTCTCTATGTACACGCAATTTTCTAGAATGTCCAGCCCGAAAAATAAATTCTAAACGAAAATTCGGGCTATGAACGGTGTACAAAGGTCTCTTTTAGCAGCAAAATTAAGAGAGAAAAGTTCAGAAAACTGAAGCAATGAGTCCTGCCTATTATCACTAGAAAGGGAACAGTTTTCTACATGGTTTCTCTATGTACACGCAATTTTCTAGAATGTCCAGCCCGAAAAATAAATTCTAAAACGAAAATTCGGGCATGAACGGTGTACAAAGGTCTCTTTTAGCAGCAAAATTAAGAGAGAGAGAAAGTTCAGAAAACTGAAGCAATGAGTCCTGCCTATATCACTAGAAAGGGAACAGTTTTCTACATGGTTTCTCTATGTACACGCAATTTTCTAGAATGTCCAGCCCGAAAAAATAAATTCTAAAACGAAAATTCGGGCATGAACGGTGTACAAAGGTCTCTTTAGCAGCAAAATTAAGAGAGAAAAGTTCAGAAAACTGAAGCAATGAGTCTGCCTATTATCACTAGAAAGGGAACAGTTTTCTACATGGTTTCTCTATGTACACGCAATTTTCTAGAATGTCCAGCCGAAAAAATAAATTCTAAAACGAAAATTCGGGGCATGAACGGTGTACAAAGGTCTCTTTTAGCAGCAAAATTAAGAGAGAAAAGTTCATAAAACTGAAGCAATGAGTCCTGCCTATTATCACTAGAAAGGGAACAGTTTTCTACATGGGTTCTCTATGTACACGCAATTTTCTAGAATGTCCAGCCGAAAAATAAATTCTAAAACGAAAATTCGGGCATGAACGGGTACAAAGGTCTCTTTTAGCAGCAAATTAAGAGAGAAAAGTTCAGAAAACTGAAGCAATGAGTCTGCCTATTATCACTAGAAAGGGAACAGTTTCTACATGGTTTCTCTATGTACACGCAATTTTCTAGAATGTCCAGCCCGAAAAATAAATTCTAAAACGAAAATTCGGGCATGAACGGTGTACAAAGGTCTCTTTAGCAGCAAAATTAAGAGAGGAAAAGTTCAGAAACTGAAGCAATGAGTCCTGCCTATATCACTAGAAAGGAACAGTTTTCTACATGGTTTCTCTATGTTACACGCAATTTCTAGAATGTCCAGCCCGAAAAAATAAATTCTAAAACGAAAATTCGGGCAAGAACGGTTACAAAGGTCTCTTTTAGCAGCAAAATTAAGAGAGAAAAGTTCAGAAAAAACTAAAGCAATGAGTCCTGCCTATTATCACTAGAAAGGGAACAGTTTTTTACATGGTTTCTCTATGTACACGCAATTTCTAGAATGTCCAGCCTGAAAAATAAATTCTAAAACGAAAATTCGGGCAATGAACGGTGTACACAAAGGTCTCTTTTAGCAGCAAAAAATTAAGAGAGAAAATTCATAAAACTGAAGCAATGAGTCCTGCTATTATCACTAGAAAGGGAACAGTTTCTACATGGTTTCTCTATGTACACGCAATTTTCTAGAATGTCCAGCCCGAAAAATAAATTCTTAAAACGAAAATTCGGGCATGAACGGTGTACAAAGGTCTCTTTTAGCAGCAAAATTAAGAGAGAAAAGTTCAGAAAACTGAAGCAATGAGTCTGCCTATTTATCACTAGAAAGGGAACAGTTTTCTACATGGTTTTTCTTTATGTACACGCAATAATTCTAGAATGTCCAGCCGAAAAAATAATTCTAAAACGAAAATTCGGGATATGAACGGTGTACAAAAGGTCTCTTTTAGCAGCAAAATTAAGAGAGAAAAGTTCAGAAAACTGAAGCAATGAGTCCTGCCTATTATCACTAGAAAGGGAACAGTTTTCTACATGGTTTCTCTATGTACACGCAATTTTCTAGAATGTCCAGCCCGAAAAAAATACATTCTAAAACGAAAATTTGGGCATGAACGGTGTACAAAGGTCTCTTTTAGCAGCAAATAAGAGAGAAAAAGTTCAGAAAACTGAAGCAATGAGTCCTGCCTATTATCACTAGAAAGGGAACAGTTTTTCTACATGGTTCTTCTATGTACACGCAATTTTCTAGAATGTCCAGCCGGAAAAATAAATTCTAAAACGAAAATTTGGGCATGAACGGTGTACAAAGGTCTCTTTTAGCAGCAAAATTAAGAGAGAAAAGAAAAGTCATAAAACTGAAGCAATGAGTCCTGCTATTATCACTAGAAAGGGAACAGTTTTCTACATGGTTCTCTATGTACACGCAATTTTCTAGAATGTCCAGCCGAAAAAAAATAAATTCTAAAACGAAAATCGGGCATGAAAGTGTACAAAGGTCTCTTTTAGCAGCAAAATTAAGAGAGAAAAGTCAGAAAACTGAAGCAATGAGTCCTGCTATTATCACTAGAAAGGGAAACAGTTTTCTACATGGTTTCTCTATGTACACGCAATTTTCTAGAATGTCCAGCCCGAAAAAATACAATTCTAAAACGAAAATTCGGGCATGAACGGTGAACAAAGGTCTCTTTTAGCAGCAAAATTAAGAGAGAAAAGTTCAGAAAACTGAAGCAATGAGTCCTGCCTATTATCACTAGAAAGGGAACAGTTTTCTACATGGTTTCTCTATGTACACGCAATTTCTAGAATGTCCAGCCTGAAAAATATTCTAAAACGAAAATTCGGGCATGAACGGTGTACAAAGGTCCTTTTTAGCAGCAAAATTAAGAGAGAAAAGTTCAGAAAACTGAAGCAATGAGTCCTGCCTATTTATCACTAGAAAGGGAACAGTGTTTTACATGGTTTCTCTATGTACACGCAATTTTCTAGAATGTCCAGCCTGAAAAAAAATTCTAAAACGAAAATTGGGCAATGAACGGTGTACAAAGGTCTCTTTTAGCAGCAAAATTAAGAGAGAAAAGTTCAGAAAACTGAAGCAATGAGTCCTGCCTATTATCACTAGAAAGGGAACAGTTTCTACATGGTTTTCTATGTACACGCAATTTTCTAGAATGTCCAGCCTGAAAAATAAATTCTAAAACGAAAAATTGGGCATGAACGGTGTACAAAGGTCTCTTTTAGCAGCAAAATTAAGAGAGAAAAGTTCATAAAACTGAAGCAATGAGTCCTGCCTATTATCACTAGAAAGGGAAAAGTTTTCTACATGGTTTCTTCTATGTACACGCAATTTTCTAGAATGTCCAGCCTGAAAAATAAATTCTAAAACGAAAATTCGGGCATGAAACGGTGTACAAAGGTCTCTTTTAGCAGCAAAATTAAGAGAGAGAAAAGTTCAGAGAAAAATGAAGCAATGAGTCTGCTATTATCACTAGAAAGGGAAAAGTTAGTTTTCTACATGGTTTTCTATGTACACGCAATTTTCTAGAATGTCCAGCCGAAAAATAAATTCTAAAACGAAAATTCGGGCATGAACGGTGTACAAAGGTCTCTTTTAGCAGCAAAATTAAGAGAGAAAAGTCATAAAACTGAAGAAATGAGTCCTGCCTGCTATTATCACTAGAAAGGGAACAGTTTTATACATTGTTTCTCTATGTACACGCAATTTTCTAGAATGTCCAGCCCTGAAAAATAAATTCTAAAAACGAAAATTCGGGCATGAACGGTGTACAAAGGTCTCTTTAGCAGCAAAATTAAGAGAGAAAAGTTCAGAAAACTGAAGCAATGAGTCCTGCCTATTATCACTAGAAAGGGAACAGTTTTTCTACATGGTTTCTCTATGTACACGCAATTTTCTAGAATGTCCAGCCCCGAAAAATAAATTCTAAAACGAAAATTCGGGCATGAACGGTGTACAAAGGTATCTTTTAGCAGCAAAATTAAGAGAGAAAAGTTCAGAAAACTGAAGCAATGATAGTCACGCCTATTATCACTAGAAAGGGAACAGTTTTCTACATGGTTCTCTATGTACACGCAATTTTCTAGAATGTCCAGCCGAAAAAATTAAACAAATTCTAAAACGAAAATCGGCATGAACGGTGTACAAAGGTCTCTTTAGCAGCAAAATTAAGAGAGAAAAGTTCAGAAAACTGAAGCAATGAGTCCTGCCTATTATCACTAGAAAGGGAACAGTTTTCTACATGGTTTTCTATGTACACGCAATTTGCTAGAATGTCCAGCCTGAAAAATAAATTCTAAAACGAAAAATTCGGGCATGAACGGTG
>CALZFC010000021.1:5452500-5470000 GCA_945643635.1 Allodiplogaster sudhausi | reverse complement strand
GAGATAGAGACAGTGACAGAGAGTAACAGAAAGAGAGAGAGAGAGAGAGAAGGAGAGAGATAGAGACAGTGACAGAGAGTAACAGAAAGAGAGAGAGAGAGAGAGAAGGAGAGAGATAGAGACAGTGACAGAGAGTAACAGAAAGAGAGAGAGAGAGAGAGAGAAGGAGAGAGATAGAGACAGTGACAGAGAGTAACAGAAAGAGAGAGAGAGAGAGAGAAGGAGAGAGATAGAGACAGTGACAGAGAGTAACAGAAAGAGAGAGAGAGAGAGAGAGAGAAGGAGAGAGATAGAGACAGTGACAGAGAGTAACAGAAAGAGAGAGAGAGAGAGAGAGAGAAGGAGAGAGATAGAGACAGTGACAGAGAGTAACAGAAAGAGAGAGAGAGAGAGAGAAGGAGAGAGATAGAGACAGTGACAGAGAGTAACAGAAAGAGAGAGAGAGAGAGAGAAGGAGAGAGATAGAGACAGTGACAGAGAGTAACAGAAAGAGAGAGAGAGAGAGAGAGAAGGAGAGAGATAGAGACAGTGACAGAGAGTAACAGAAAGAGAGAGAGAGAGAGAGAGAAGGAGAGAGATAGAGACAGTGACAGAGAGTAACAGAAAGAGAGAGAGAGAGAGAGAGAGAAGGAGAGAGATAGAGACAGTGACAGAGAGTAACAGAAAGAGAGAGAGAGAGAGAGAGAAGGAGAGAGATAGAGACAGTGACAGAGAGTAACAGAAAGAGAGAGAGAGAGAGAGAGAAGGAGAGAGATAGAGACAGTGACAGAGAGTAACAGAAAGAGAGAGAGAGAGAGAGAGAAGGAGAGAGATAGAGACAGTGACAGAGAGTAACAGAAAGAGAGAGAGAGAGAGAGAGAGAAGGAGAGAGATAGAGACAGTGACAGAGAGTAACAGAAAGAGAGAGAGAGAGAGAGAGAGAAGGAGAGAGATAGAGACAGTGACAGAGAGTAACAGAAAGAGAGAGAGAGAGAGAGAGAAGGAGAGAGATAGAGACAGTGACAGAGAGTAACAGAAAGAGAGAGAGAGCGAGAGAGAAGGAGAGAGATAGAGACAGTGACAGAGAGTAACAGAAAGAGAGAGAGAGAGAGAGAAGGAGAGAGATAGAGACAGTGACAGAGAGTAACAGAAAGAGAGAGAGAGAGAGAGAAGGAGAGAGATAGAGACAGTGACAGAGAGTAACAGAAAGAGAGAGAGAGAGAGAGAGAAGGAGAGAGATAGAGACAGTGACAGAGAGTAACAGAAAGAGAGAGAGAGAGAGAGAGAAGGAGAGAGATAGAGACAGTGACAGAGAGTAACAGAAAGAGAGAGAGAGAGAGAGAAGGAGAGAGATAGAGACAGTGACAGAGAGTAACAGAAAGAGAGAGAGAGAAGGAGAGAGATAGAGACAGTGACAGAGAGTAACAGAAAGAGAGAGAGAGAGAGAGAAGGAGAGAGATAGAGACAGTGACAGAGAGTAACAGAAAGAGAGAGAGAGAGAGAGAAGGAGAGAGATAGAGACAGTGACAGAGAGTAACAGAAAGAGAGAGAGAGAGAGAGAAGGAGAGAGATAGAGACAGTGACAGAGAGTAACAGAAAGAGAGAGAGAGAGAGAGAAGGAGAGAGATAGAGACAGTGACAGAGAGTAACAGAAAGAGAGAGAGAGAAGGAGAGAGATAGAGACAGTGACAGAGAGTAACAGAAAGAGAGAGAGAGAAGGAGAGAGATAGAGACAGTGACAGAGAGTAACAGAGAGAGAGAGAGAGAAGGAGAGAGATAGAGACAGTGACAGAGAGTAACAGAAAGAGAGAGAGAGAGAGAGAAGGAGAGAGATAGAGACAGTGACAGAGAGTAACAGAAAGAGAGAGAGAGAGAGAAGGAGAGAGATAGAGACAGTGACAGAGAGTAACAGAAAGAGAGAGAGAGAGAGAAGGAGAGAGATAGAAAGACAATCAACACAGAGGTGTCTCAACATGAACAAGCAGAAATATGATCAGTCGCGTACGCGCTCTGACGTGATTGAAGCCCATTCACAGACCCTCTATCTGATTCTCTCTCTCACTCTCTCTCTCCCTCTCTCTCTCACTCTCTCACTCTCGCTCTCTCTCTCTGTCTCTCTCTCTCTCGCTCGCCTGGACTGCCTCCAGTTTCTGCAACCTCCGAAGACACCTTTCATAAGAATAGTCCTCCTCTCATTTCACTCAAACACCTGTGAAAACGTCGGAAAAGATGCGCACGCCTCGAGGAAGAATGAGGAATCCCAGCCAATAGAGGAGGTCGCCTCTCTGCCCTTTTAGACCTCTCAGACCCTCACACAAATTGGGTGCCCCACTCACCCGACTTGTCCTATGTATCGGCACTCGATAGTCATTTGCTTTCTATCATGCCTTCCTGCGGCAACAGTCGCAAATAGCCAATTTGGAATTTTTACATCATCCTGCGAACATGTTTCAAGGTGGGTCTCTCTCTCTCAATCTCACTCTCTCTCTCACTCTCTCTCACTCTCTCTCTCTCACTCTCTCTCACGATTCCAGTCTCCATGAGAAGTTTCGTTGTCTCGCATCTTCTCACCGCCAGCCGCCGTCAACAATACGGCGCGGAGTGGAGGAGCCGTCGTTGCCATGGGGGGAAAAGAGGGCGCGGCGCCCTCCGCCGCCGTCTCCGCCCGCGCCCCTTCCACTGCCTCCCGCGACCACCACTGACGAGGAAGATGTATGTGTGTAAATGTCTTTTCTATTGTTTCTGAATTTAATATTGAACGTATATATTTTCAATTTTTTTAAATTTGTGTTTTGTAATGTGTGTTTTACCTTTTTTCTATTTTTTTTTAAATTTAACTCCTTTGTCCTCTTTTGGTTGAATTCATGCCTGCGCGGCACTTTCAAAAATAATTAGATTAATTAAATTAATTTAAGTAATCTCATTCGATTTTTCACCGTTAAGGATGCATTTCGGTGTTGATTTCTGGCCAGTTTAAAAAACGATTGAAATGTGCACATGTTGATGAGCACAATGTGCAAAGTAACAACGAGCTGAGCTTGTTGCGTAACGCGTCGCATGCCTGCAGAATATAAATTTTCTCGTCTGTTTCAAGATTTCTAATGTTAACAACGAATTTATGAGAGTTCAACAAGTAAACTCAAGTGAAATGCATCCTGAGATCCGAAACTTCATGTGAAATCATTCAAGTTAATTTAATTAATGTAATTAATTTCAAAAAACTGAAATGTGTACTGTGCGGGGCTGTACACATACATATTCGTTGCATCAATATGGCTAATAAAATAAAAAGGGAAATATACAGATCACATGGGAAGTTGACCGGCCGAACGGCGGCTGGCCAGCGCCAGTTGACAACGGCAGGCAAGAGAGACGCGTCGGCGGCGGCGAGAGCGGAGCGCCGCGAGGACCCGGCGGTACACGCGGAGCAGGCACGGGACACGGCCGCGGTCGCGCCCGTCCCCGACCGCCACCCTCGTGGCCTGACGACAGTCGACCCGTGGCCGCTGCAGCTCATGGTGGCTGGTCTTTCTTATCTTAAAATATTTTTTTACTCTTTTAAAACCAAATTTTTTTCTATAGATACCATTTGAAAGTTTCACGTTTAGCTGTGTTGCCCACTAGTCTGTGTTTGTTTAGAATGTTGAGACAAATTCCACAAAGAGAAAGAAGTATTGGTATCTGGTAGTCCAAAAGGTTTTTTCATCTCTAAATCTCGGCCACATTTATTTCAATTAGCCATCACTTCTCTATTTTCCGGCCACGCTTACCGTAGTTCTCCAAAACTCTTCTAATTTCCGGCCACGCCCGGGTCGGTAGCGCGTGCCGCGAGAGCGTGGAATGCGTCGCTGGTGGGCACTGCGAGGGCGGCCGATGCAAATGCTTCCTCTCGCACGTCGACGTGGAGAGCTACTGCTGGAGAAGTAGGGGGAGGAGCCTTCATTGCGTGTTCAAGAGAACATTCGACCAATAAGACAATCATTTATTGGGAAAACGTCCTAAAAATTTCATCCACTTTTCTCGTCTTTTCAAAAAGTTACATATGTATGAAAAAAAGGGAGAACCTTTCATGTACTGTACCCAAGAAAGCTAATGATTCAGTCTGGCCAGATCTCTTTTCGTAGCATGTTAATTAAAATTATAGAGAAAAGACTATGTAATCAATAAATGAATAAATCCTGAATGAATAAATGAATGAATAACTTTGACAGAAGTGAACCCGGAGCAGTCGGGCTGCACGTACGACTCGCAGTGCGACGCGGTGTCGCCCGGCGCCCGTTGCTTGTTCTCGATCTGCCGCTGCGCCGGGAACCGCCAGCCGTCGGCGACCCGCGAAGGACCCGTCTGCCACCAGCCGGGTGCTTCTTTCTGTCCAATTTATTTTCGAATACATTTCTCTAATTTTTCTATGCGAACCTTTAAAATGAATAGTCCCAAATTTCAATCAGAAGAAGAGATGGAAGAATCTCAGAGTTTGTGTGCACGCATTTTTGTGCAAATGGCTTATCAATTCATAATTTTACATACCAATTATTGTACAGTAGTTGCTGAGAATGTAAAGATTTCTACGATTAATAATTCACGAATTATGGATATGTCAATTACGGAATGACCTCTGGTTCAAGGAAATTGTCCAACGAATGGCGCCAACTCGCTACTGTACAATCGCAACTCGGCATCGCCCGCTCAATGCTTCTTCTTCGATGGCGAAGCAGACAGGAGGTACTCGCTTACTTTATACGTTAGAAAAGTACTCAGTGAGTTGTTCTGTTCTTCATTTAAAAGTGCACGAAACTCAACCATCCTCTATTTGAATTTTCCTGACCATTGTACCTACATCTTACACCTTTGTGTCAGAAAAGCCGCGAATTTAAGATTTATTTTTTTTCCTCCTTTAAAAGATCATGCAACTCACATCAGCCATATTCTTCCTGAATTACCCTTAATATTATGGTCGCCCGTATGTGTGTACTCTTCGCCCAATGCATATGTACCCAGGCTAATTCAAAATTGGCTCATTCAAAATAAAGTTCTAGTTTATATTTTTGAGAGCAGGAAAGTTTATTGGCTGCGACGACTTCCCGGAGGTCTATGACTGCATCGATGGCATCTGCTGCCCGTCGCGAGGCAATTTCCTTTTCTTTCTTCCTTGATTGCGATTTGTAGCAAGTGCTATCACACAGCGTTATTACTTCGACACAATTTCAGCGCTGACCTGCATTCAACCACTCGATGTCGGCGAGCCCCTCGATGACTTGCATCCGGCTACAGAAATACCATCAATTCCGGTTATTAAGCAGGCCTCAATGTCTCTTCCCGGCGGAAAATTTACTTTAAACGATTTTTTTTATGCATTTATCTCTCCTTATATATTGTCTCCCATATTATGGACTTATAAACCTTTTTTAGATCGGCCCTGGTGTCGCCATTGGCACGAGTAGCAATGCGTCGTCGTTCTCACCGAGTGCGCAGCAGCCACAGCAGCCGCACGCGCGATGGTTCTTCAACCCGGTGACTCTCGGATGCGAGCCTTTCAACTTCACCGGCCGCGGCGGCAACTCCAACAACTTTGTGACGCGCGCGCACTGCGAGAGCTACTGCGCCATGCGTTCGTTAACTCGTCGTTGAGCTGTTGAAATTACATAAGAAAACATGCAAAGAAATATATATTGCCATAATAGTGCCAATATTTATTATCAAAATTTACGCATAAAAAATGTAGTCTAAAGTAAAAAAAAATTGCCTGTCCTCCCATTTTCCCCCTAATATTCCAAGCTATGAAAAGTGTACATTCTTACTCCATATTACATTTATAGCAAGGACAATCAACCAGAACATTCATTCTATCGTATCACGTAACAATAATTGTTACGTCTGAGGCCGTTGCATAGCGTCGCTCTTTTGGGGTGAGAACTGGAGGTCATTTTGCCGGGTGGGGGAGCCCCGCCAGATCTAGAGGGAGACGCGTAAGAGACAGTGAAAAGTACATTTTCGTAAGAGGATCAGATGCTCCACCGTGAGGGAAGCTCCGCGATTGCTTCCCCCAAAAAATACCACAGTTTACTACGGTTGCTGAGTTGGCAATCATTGTAATGTCTGTCGTGTACAGGTTGCCCGCGCGGCCAGCCGCAGCTGGATGCCGGTCTCTCTGATTCGGATCCTCTCTCCTCCCTCGCTGTGACGTGCGGCGGCGAGGAGAGAGGAGCATGCGACGGCGACCGCTTCGCTTGCACCGTCGTGCAAGCAGACGTCATCTGCTGTCCCACTCCGGGTACTGTATTGGTTGCGGTAGTATACGAAATCAGTTATACAATCGATCTCTATGTTCTTGCTTTGTTATACGCTCTATATGGACAAATTTTCATAATCTATCTATCCCCACTCTATTTCTTCGTTTGTCTATTAGACAGGCATATAAGTTGAAGAATAAAAAAATATATTTAAAAAAACCTCTTTTTCTCTTCCTTTTAGCATTCATCTGCAGCGAGTTCGGTGGCCTGTCTGAAGAGACGGTTGATCTGGTCTCGGAGCCCGCCAGCACGCCATACGCAAGCGGCTCGAACAGACTCGGCGTGCCGCCCGTGACCAGGTCAAACGAAGTTATTTCTTTATTTATTTGTTGGTTATTTGTTTTTCGTTTCTTCTTTTTTGTTTGCTTCTTTCTTTATTTCTTCTTTTTGTTATTGAGCAGACAGTTGTAGAATTGGCAGCAGAGAATAGTTTGATTGTAGACATTAGAAAGACTATGTTGCGAACATTAGAAATAAAAATACAAACAAACACCTAGATGGTACTGGGATCGCTCGGAGCGAAAGTGTCGCTCGTTTCGCTTTCTTGGACAGGGCGGCAACTTCAACAACTTCCTCTCTGAGCAGCACTGCAATGACTTTTGCACCAAATGTTCGTGGTTTCTCTTTTTTTTATCCGCATTAATCTCATCAAGACAGTGAAGATAAATATTTTTCACGAAAGGAAAGAATTTTTTTATAAAATTTTTAGAATGAAAAGTGTGTTCTCGTTTGTGTCAGCCTCTTCCTTCTCCCTTCCTGGAATACTCTTGTAATTCCCCTTGTCTTCTCCTTCGCAGCCCTCTGCCCGCATGGCTCCGCGTTGCGCGACACGTTCGGCGCCAACTTTGAGTGCGCGACGGCGAGCCAGTGCCCGCGAAGCCATGCTTGTGTCAATGGCGTCTGCTGCCCGGCTCCAGGTGGCTTCTCCTTTCGTTGTTCTTGTTGTTGATGATAATGATGTAGCTTCGTTGAAAACTGAATATAAATTATTACAATAACAAGGCGTGAGAAAATAGAGAAAATCAATTATACATATGTATATAAGTAGATCTTACCTAATCTTTTTTAAGCAAGTTGAAAATTAATTCTTCCAGCCACCATCTGCAACCAGCCGTTCTCGCCCGGCCAACCGTGTCTACCAGCGGCAGCAACCGGCTCGCCGCCACCGACCCAACGGTCTTTGACCTTAACCTTAATGCCTTAGCCTTACGTTCATACTCGTACCCCTTTAGGCCTTATGCTATTTAGGTCTTCATTCTATTCCTTAAAAAAGGGCGATCACCGAAAAATATTTAATGCGGGTTCGAATTGCCGCGTCTGCCCTGTGATTCTTCTCTCTTATTCTCGCGTGCTATTTCGCAGGTCGCACAAACCCGCTGCGTGAAAATAGCACGCGCGAATGAGAGTCAGAAGGGCCGCGGCAATTTGAAATATCACATAATTTTTCGGTGATCGCCCTCCTTTAAAGGAGCCAAAATCCAATGTTGAACTCGCGCCCTTTTGCCTGACACAACGACGCGAGAGCATGCTATTTAGGAATTCGTGACTATAATGCTCAGGATAATTGAAATTGATTACGGCTGAGTTTCCTCGTGCTCCTTTATGGTCTAGCCTTAACATAGTATCACTAGCCTTTTATCATCTGTGCTTCTCTCAAACCGAAGCGCCAAGTATGAACTGAACCGTAATCGGTTTGAATTGTCCATAATATTGGAATGTTTCAAGTGTTATCTCTAATGAAGGTATTGGTTCAACCCGGCGCAGCGTGTCTGCCAGTCCTTCATTTTCGCCGGCTGCAACGGCAACGCCAACAACTTTCGCAGCGCAACGGAATGCGACGCATTTTGCGCGCGAGTTGAAGGTGTTATATTTCTAATTTGCAAAAAATTACGGCTATTCATAATCGATGAAAATTTCATTGGATCACAACAACGTATGTACAGTATCGACAGAAAGTCTATGAACTTTTGGTTTTTCATTCATAATTTCCTTTAAAATGTATGAAATTTAATGAAATTTTCAGGGTTGCTTCTTTGAAATAATAGATCTCCAGTAGCAGAATATTGGATTCATTGATCCACTACAGAGCGAAATAAAAATCAATAACTCAAATTACCCGGGTAGCACATTTAGGCGTGCTGGACAAAATGGTTTATTTCTTTGATATTCGGCTAGTTTTTATTGGATAAATGGTTGAGATGTTTTCTAGAACATCTCTGCGATAACTTTTTGGTCTAGTCGCTACTTAATCACATATTTTAACATGTGGTCAGCCCCCAGTACCTGATCCATGCAGGCGACCTGAGATGCAGAAGGTTCAGGAGGATAAAGTCTATCTTTTACTGCAATATATATAGTAATCATGATGTCCATATATTCGCAGAGCATGATCGAACTTATTCACATGGTTACTAGGGCTGTGCAAATTACATTCTAACTGTTTGAGCACGCGATGACCACCGTGGCCAACTTTCGCCCACGGTCAGGACCAACTTAAAGTGATGCTACGCGGGAGTCTATTTTTCAAAAACGTGTTTGCCTGTCTCAAGTGATAGTTAATAGTCTTTTGCATGTTCGTTTGCCTTATTTCTTGCCTGGCTCTATGAGGCCACCAGATACAGTAGACCGTTTGAATGAACTCCTGGCGTAGAGTAATGCGGTGTCTTAAAAAGCGGAAAACTAAACTCGAAAATGTTTCAGATCGAATCAAATATCACTTTAGTTTATACATCAGAGTGTTCTGCAATAGTCTAGCCCAATTAGACAGTTTAATGTTGTGATTGTTTTAAAACACATTGCTGTCAAATACACCATACTATTCTATGCAATGGTGCCGTCAAACGATCTACTGTCCTGGTGGCCTCATGAAACCAGGGATGAAATAGTGATTCTAAACATGGAAAAGCCTTTTAACTATCGTTATAGATAGGTAAAAACTTTTTTGCAATACGGACTCCTGCAGAAGATCAGTTTTAGCACGTTAGCGCATCGGACAAAAGTTGACCGCAACATCCAAAGTGTGAATTAATAGTTAGCATCTTATTTCCACAGATCGAGTAACCGTCTGAATTAGTTCAATGATTACCTCCGAGTATATGGACATCATGATTACTATATATATTGCAGTAAAAGATAGACTTTATCCTCCTGAACCTTCTGCATCTCAGGTCGCCTGCATGGATCAGGTACTGGGGGCTGACCACATGTTAAAACTTGTGATTAAGTAGCGACTAGACCTCAAAGTTATCGCAGAGATGTTCTAGAATACATCTCAACCATTTATTCAATAAAAACTAGCCGAATATCAAAGAAATAAACTATTTTGTCTAGCACGCTTAAATGTGCAACCCAGGTAATCTGAGTTATTGATTTTTATTTCGCTCATTAGTGGATCAATGGATCCAATATTCTGCTACTGGGGATCTATTATTTCAAAGAAGCATCCCTGAAAATTTCATTAAAATGTCATACATTTTGAAGGAAATTATGAATGAAAAACCAAAAGTTCATAGACTTTTTGTCGGTACTGTATATGCAGAAATATATAAATATATATAATATTATATAAATATTTATATATATACAAATAAATAAATATATAATGTATATATATAATGTATATATGTATATATGTATGTACACACAGAGAGAGATGTATTAGAAACACAACGATTACATTCCGAGTGACGAAAAATGCGCAGTAAGACGAAATATTTGTGAGGAGCTAAAATGTATATCTTTTGAGAGATTCAAATTTACCGTTTTACTAAATACATAAATATACTTCTGGTCAGAAGAGCCGAAGTGCTTGCACGGCGAGGCCGTCCGCCTCGAGGACGGCAAGTTCTGGCGGTGCGGGATGGGCGGCCGCGCCGCCGTGTCCAAGTACGAGAGGGCGTGCCCCGCCAACTACGAGTGCCAGTACGACGGCAAGAACTACGGCTGCTGCCCCACCAAGGGTAACTTACATCTTCGAGAACATTCTATTTACTTTTTCTTGGTAACATGCCAGCTGGGTTTAAAACTAAACATGTCTACGTAGAATTCGATCACAGTAAACTTAGTGACAAAGTAAATTGCAGCCTTCACTTGCCGCCTGATGCCTGACGAGGGACGGACTTGCAATCAGGCTGTTCAGAACAGATGGTTCGAGACTATTTAATATTCGTTTAAGTCAATAGATCAATAAGGCCCTAACAGGTACTACGACCACATCGATCGCTCTTGTCGCACGTTTGCGTTTCGCGGCTGCGACGGAAATTCGAACAACTTTCTGACACAACGAGAGTGCCTGGAATACTGCTCCATGTCAGGTGAGAGAATGAGAGGAAGAGAGAGCTGCAGAGAGAGAGAGAGAAGAGGCAGAGATAGAAAGAGAGAGGAGAGGGAAAAGAGAAAGATGAAAGAAAAGGAAGCTGAGAGGGAGGCCTTCTGCCAGAGATGCAGAGAGATTCTCTGCTCAGGCTGCCCGAACGGGGGCGACGTCTATCGTGTGGATGGTCGAGTGTCTCCTTGCACCAAACAAGCCGACTGCCCCCCATCGCATCAGTGCACTCAGTTGGCAAGTTGCCGAGAATCTTAAAAAAATCTTAGATCTTTAAAAAAATTCTCTTTGTTGGCGATGTGCTATAATTCTCTCTCACTTTTCTCTCTCTCACTCTCTCTCTCTCTTTCCATCTCTCTGTCGCTCTCTCTCTCTCTTTCAATCTCTCTGTCACTCTCTCTCTCTCTCTCTCTTTCAATCTCTCTGTAACTCTCTCTCTCTCTCTCTCTCTCTCTCTCTCTCTTTTTTAATCTCTCAGTCACACTCTCTCTTTAGCTGATCGCCGGCCAAAGCAGCACCGATGAGCAGTTCTGCTGCCCGACGCGGGTCTCCATTTGCTCTGAACCGGTCGACGTCGGCTTCGCGTGCTCCGAGCCGGTTCGGAGGTAGTTCGAATTTTTTTTGGAATTCGCGCTATTTCGAATGGACAAAAGCCAAATCATTTAGAGAGAGGCTCGATTATAATTTCCGAACAAAAATAAATGTCGTTAATTTTTTTCTTTTAATCTAACGTGAAAAAAATTAAAAATAAAAAAATTCGACGATAAAAATGTCTAATTAAACTAACAAATTAAAAATATAAAAAATTTATAGTACTAACATCACTTTCAGGTACTACTTTGATCTCGGTGCACGCGTCTGCCGCGCCTTCACGTTCCGCGGCTGCAGTGGAAACGCCAACAACTTTCCTTCCAAGCTCGCTTGTTTCAACGTCTGCATGGCTGCAGGTATCCATCCTTCTTTGTCTCCCTCCCTCTCCCTACCTCTCCCTCTCTCCACCTCTCTCCCCTCCCTCTCCCTCTCCCTCTCTCTCCTTCCAGCTTGCGCTCCGTCCGAGATGGCGTACCAGCAGTCGTCGTCCGACGTGCCCTTTGACTGTTCTTCCAAGTCGTGCCCCCGTGGATACGTCTGCGTGGCTGATCCCTTCTCAGTCGACCGCAAGGTCTGCTGCGGCTCGCCGAATATGGGTCCGACTTTGCAGTTACTTTTTGAATCACTTAAAAATATTTTTCTACCACAATTAACTTCTTATTTAAAAGCTCGTTAATTTTAAAATATATGTGTATGTCGACCAAATACATATGAACACATGGACGGATGAGATACATACATATTTTCGATATAAACAGAACATGAAACCCAACCGATTTACATTTTCCTGAGCATTTTAGTCGGCGTTTTTCTAAATCATATGCTCTCTCCCTCTCTCGTCTTTTCTCAGGCTAAAAGGCGCGAATTCAAATGTTTCTGGTCTCGTTTAAATATTGATCGGTTTAGCGGTAGTTGTGCACTCAGCGTAAAAACGCATAGAGTGAGAGAGCGAGAACGAGAGAGGAGAGAACGAGTCATACGACTTGGTCGACGCGAAGTACCAAATCCATTTCCAACATAAGGGCGTCGAGAATGCTAGTAATTCCTTCACAATTGAGCCAGTGCGAGAGACAGCGGCAAGCCCCATAGGTCAATCATGATCTGAAACACTCGAATGTGGGAATAAATATAAACTTGATGCTTATACTACCACTCATCACGGAGTACGTGTGCTCGTAGATGTTAAAAGGTGTAGGAATAAGTATGAATTGGTACTTCCTGAATAAGACGTTCGTTCCCTCCAGGAGTGTGCCCTTCCACGCAGCGGCCTCTTCTCGACTACCGCAGCCAGCGGCCGTTAACCTGCTCCTCCCTGAGAGTCGACGACTGCCCGGCCAAGTTCCACTGCGTCTTCAATGCGGAGCGAGCTGAGCACTTCTGCTGCGGAGAGCAGAATGAGATCGGTAGGGAATTTAGGGAAGTGCTGTTGATTATCTCTCTCTATCCCTCTCTCTTCTCTCCGTTGTCCATCTGAATCTCTCCTCTTCCAACTCGTTCTCTCTCTCTCTCTCTCTCTCTCTCTTCCCCCTTCACCGTCTCGCCCTCCCTCTCGCTTTCAATACTCGTTCGCCTTCTCTTACTCACTCTCTCTGTTTTCTCTGTCTCTCTCTTTCCTCACTTTCTCTGTCTCTCTCTGTCTCTCTCTGTCTGTCTCTCTCTCTCTCTCTCTCTCTCTCTCTCTCTCTAGCCGTCGCCTGCCCTTCCGGTGCTCGCACGGTGCGCGACGCGGTGACGGCAGATGCCGTCGGTTGCAACGCGGATGCCGCTTGCCCGAGTGGCGCGGCATGTCATCAGCCGGCGCCATTCCAGTCGGGCGTATGCTGCCATAATTTGGACAATGGTGAGGGAGAGAGAGGCAGACAGGGAACAAAGAGAGAGAAAGAAAGAGAGAGAGAACGAGAGAAAGAAAGAGCGAGAGAGGGAAAGAGAGAGAGCGGGTATACTTGCTGCGGGATGAATACATTGTTCCAAAAAGGTGTTCAAATTGACGAAAATAAGCAGCTCAAAAGAAAATATCTGACGATATCAAAGAAGAAGGACGCAACGCCAGAAATATGTTGACAAAAAGAAAAAACGGAAAGAAAAAAATTGGGACGAATTTCATGAGCCATCATACATAGTATGAATTTACTGGACTGTAATTCGGAAGATAAAAATAGCTGGAATTTGAAATTCAGAAGAGAAAAGTGGGGAAATTCGGAGAAATGAGATGGAATTCGGAATCCAAACAGAAAAACTGGTGCGAAATTCGTAATTTCGGTGTGCATGCACAGTATGCCCGCCGCTGTTCTCGCTCGAGCCTTCGCTGACAGCCGCGGGCGAGTGCTCTCCGCTGGAAGCGCACTCCTGCTCTTCCTCCCCCCACGTCGTGTGTCTCTTCTCCGAGAAGCTCGACCGCTTCGTTTGCTGCACGCGCGCCCCCAAGGCGACGATTGCCACCGAGGCGAGCGGCCGGCTGCTCTTGAGATGCCCGCATGGAACCGTGCAAGGTGGATAATCAGGAAAACAAAACTTTTTAGAGCTTTTTGAGATGCTTTTATCGTGTTTTAGCATAAAAAAATTTCGTGATTCCATTCTGGAGCGAAACTAAAGGTGAATTATTTGGCTTGCCCATTTCCTAGACGTACTGAGCAGCGGACAACATCCATTGACCGCTGCTCAGTTGTCCGCTGCTCCATCCGCATACTCCCTTCCTAGACGCCCCACGCACGTCGTGCTCCGAGACGACCGCCTGCCCCGCGCCCTTCTTCTGCGTCCGCCAGAACGCCGCGCATGTCGGCGTGTGCTGCAAGCACCCGAGGGCAGTCATTGCACCTCCCTCGAGAGAGGGGGGCGGAAGGGAGGGAGAGAGCAGCGATGAAGACAAAGAGGTTAGACTGTTATGAGGGAGGTGCACGGAAGGGGAAGATATGTATGTAAGTATTTTCATGTAAGACCGTTCTAGATGGAAAATACTCACAGAAATTGCTATTTTTATTATTACGATTTTAATATAATTTAAAAGAAATCTATATGAGGAAATGGACCGTACGTTCTTGCCTTCGACGACCTTAACGACTACTTCAACTCTTCCACCGACCACAACCACTGAAGAGACCACAACCACCGAAGCCACAACTCGAGCTACCGTACCATCCACAAATACAGTAACCACGCCGGAAACGACCTCTACGATAGCCGCACCGTCGTCGACGAAGCGAGTCACGCCGCGTCTTCCGCGTGCAAAAAGTAAGATGGAAGTTATATTAATTAAATTATTTATTTATTTGTATTTATTTTATTTTAATAATTCATTAAGTAGTGCTTTGTTGATTCCATCTAAAGTGCATTAGTTGGCGAATATGCTGGGAAGAATTGAAATGTTGTTAAGATCTGTAAGTTTCAAGTATACTTAAGACAAGCCGCGACGCACACCAACAACTTCATCTTCAACCAGCACAACAACAACAGCAACGGAGAAAGCGGTCGAGGAGAAGGAGGAGGAGGAGGAGTGGGAGACGGGAGAAAGGAAAGGAGAGCCGAAGAAGGAAGAAGAAGAAGAGGTGCATTTGAGGAAATTGTGGCATACATTTTAATCGTCCTCCTTGTTTTTCGCTCTCATCATTCCATTACATTCATTATGCTTATTAGGTCGTAATCGCAGAAGAGGAGGAGGAGGAGACGGACGAATCTGAGAAGTCGACTTTGGCGCCGGCGCCGAAATCGCGCGGTCGTTCTATCTCTGGCGCCGGCGGAAGTAGGCGGCCGCCATCGAGAAAGACAGGAGCCGTGACTCCCGCGAGCAGCACGACAACGGCGATTACTCCACTGCCGCCAGCGGTGAGAATCACCACGTCTGCTATGCCACCTCCGCCGCCCGAGCCATTACCATATAAAGGTACCACCCCCGTCAACATTTATGGTGTGCTACTCTAATCGGTAGTCGATTTTTAAGACTATTGTATTCCGCGTGTCTCTAAATCACATGCCCTTGTGCCAGTCAAAAAGGTTGGAATTCAAGCTTGAGTTCGTGGCTCCTTTAAGCGGAGTGCGCGCCATTCGAGCGTCCGTTCATCGATCGCTCCACGCAAGCGCCTCTTTTGTGCAGCGACTTGGCCGCATGCCCGCCCACATTTCTTGTAAGATCTTCCTCTTTTCTTTTTTAAACACATTTAAATATGAGAATAAACAGCATGTTCCTTTGGAGAAAAAATATTAAAAAATAAGAAAAATACGAGTGAGCGCCAAGAAGGATTTTGTAGTGCAAGCCCTCGGGCACAGTAGGCGTCTGCTGTGCGCCCGCGCGTCCTGTCGGCGCCCTGACAAGTTTGTTTCAAAAAAGTTTTATTATTATTATACTTCAATATTTGCTTTTTGAAAGATATTTATATATGTATGCAACTCCACTAGAAAAATAACAAGACGAAAGCCCTTCTCTGAGAGCCCATTCAGTCTACCCGCCGACCGTGGCGCCGCCTTCGAATCCATTCGCTCCGAATCCTTACGCGCCGCATCCGTCGATCCCTGCTCCGTATGTCCCGCCGCTGCCGCCGCCGCTCGCGTCGTGCGCCGACGGCCTCGCGGCATTCTCCACCGACGGCGCCGTCCACTCGTGCGCCACGGCGCATTGCCCGCCAAAGTACAAGTGTCGCGAGAACGTCTGCTGCCCGATCAAACGTCTGTTTTATTCGTTTGTTACATATTTATTTATATACATCTTTAGTTCTTTAAAAGTATTTTTAAGATGAATTTTGCAGACCTCGCCTGCCGCGAGCCAGTCTTCGAGGGCACCGTCTGCCGCGACTCGCGCATCACAAGCACCACAAGGTGCCTCTCGAATTTCAGTCAACGAAGAAAACATTCTCGGCCTTTTTAGTCATTAATCACCCGGCGGAACAATTTGGTGATTGTATAATAAATAATATTATAAGATGTATACAACTACCGGCAGATTCTACTTTGACCCGGCGATTCTCGAGTGCCGCGTCTTCGCGTACCGCGGCTGCAACCCGGGTGCCAATCACTTTGCCGACGTGGTCAGCTGTGAGCGGGCGTGTCTGCCGGAGGAGGACGACGAGGAGGAGCTGCTTGGCACGCTGCCAAGAATACGGACTCGGCCGCCGACGGGACGCACTGGTTTGATCAAAACTTCATGTCTATCATAACATCAAAGATCACTGTCTATCAAAAGATCAAAGATGTGTAATCTCTATCAAAAAACACGTGTTACTTTGACGCCAACAGTGATTATATGAATAAATAACTGAAAGGCGCCACGAGCGGCGGCGTCCTCGGCACGCCCCTTTGCCCGGCGCCGTACATCAGTCCGAAGGAGTCGCCGCAGATCTGCAGCCCTTTCTTCGACTCTTGTCCAGGTGCCGGATGCATAGCCGTCATCGGCTTAGAGGAGTGCGATCACCAAGCAAATTATATGAGATCTAAAAATTACCGCGGCCCTTCGCACTTACATGCGAACGCGCAATTTTCGCACAGCAGCGTTGAGCAATCAGATAATAGCACGCGTGCCTGGTCGAAGGGTGTACGCGCGGCAATTCTAACCTGTGTTAATTAGTTTTTTAGGTGATAGTCCTCCTTTAATGCTAGTGAATGCTGATTGCAGCCCTTTCAATCATTTCTTGACGATCTATCGTGGCTCTCAAGTTAAACGGCAAAGTTATATGCCTATATGTGCATGTACATATGTTCGATGTAATGAGGAAAATGAATGGAATCCTTGATAATGACTGCAGGCAACCAGAAGTGCCTGCCCACGTCTGCGTCGCACTACGTCTGCTGCGCCCAGCCGACGTCCACATCTCTTCGATCACTCATCGCTCGCATGTGTGGCGAGGGATACAAACCGTGAGTGAGCACTCGATATCGACACCTTTTGATTACTCTCTCCTCCTCTCTCTCATCTCTCTCCTCTCTCATCTCTCTCCTCTCTCTCTCTCTCTCCCTCCCCCTCTCTCAGAGTGATGTCTCCGTCGGGCGACCCTCGTCGCTGCGACCCGTCTCGTCTGCCCTGCTCCCGCCGCGACGAGTGTCGCTTCTCCACCGTGCTCATGATCGACATCTGCTGCCAGAGCGACGAGGCGCCGGGTGCTGAATACGTTAAATATAATTTAAATGCCTTAAATATAATTTTTAATTGTAATATAAAATACAATACTGCAATATATACATATATTTATTTAAATATCGTACTATAATTTAAAAAAAGCTTGTATAGTTGAAATACTGTATATTGTTAAATGGCTTGATATTGTTGAATTTCATTCGGCACTTGCTTCCTTTAAATAAACACAAATTTGTTATCAAAAGAGTCTAATGCACA
>CALZFC010000021.1:5380000-5447500 GCA_945643635.1 Allodiplogaster sudhausi | reverse complement strand
GATGTCGACATTACATTCGCACTTACTGAGTGTGATTGAGAGATCGCACTTTATCACTCGGTTGAAAGTGTCCTTCTTATTGAATTCTCATCCATTAGCAACGCGCGCATTTCCCGTTGCTAGGATGCACATGATGTTAATTTACATAGCATAAATATAAACACTACTTTTCTGCAAATTAATTTTTTTTTATTGTCTTGCCCTTTTTTGCAGTTGTACTTGACCATAATGTTTATCTAGCAACCAAACTCTTCGAACATCCTTTATGGGCATTCTTTCGCACTCAAAAACTCCCTTTCTCTTTCCTCTTGCTCTCCTTTCCTCGTTCGTTCCTTTGCGCCCTTTTCCAAAGAAGATACTGAACGCAGGGCAATTAGCCAGCAGATTTAGCGATGTGGTGGATTTGTTGGCTGTGGACAAGACCACGGGATTAAGGCATCTTTTCCCTCCGGTTGGTCCACGTGGTTCAGATATTGTACATCCACTCTTACGTCACTGCTCATGTTGTTTTCAATCAGGTATTTTTTTTTGTTGGTGACGATTGAAAAGAAAACTCATATTTTAGTGTTGCGGTAAAAATTTTTAGCGTCGCCTCTCTTTATACCACTATAAACACCGATCGATGCATGAAATCCTTTTGATCACCATATGGCTGAGCTGAACGCAGATCTCTCATTATCTGAGTGGACGGGTAATCTCTATCGTGCTCGATCTCTATCTATCTGCCCCCCTCTCTGATACCTCATCTCTCTCTTTCTCTCCCTCTCCCTCTCTGGTAATCTATTTCTCTCTATCAGATACATCCTCTCTCTAACTCTCTGGATCCCTCGCTCGTTTCCTTACTCATGCACCCTCCCATCCACTGGTTACGCAACATTCTGTCGCTGCTCAATGGCTAACCGATTGTTTCCATGCCTCACAATTGAAAAACTGCATAAGCACTACCATCGAATTTAATGCTTTGCTGAATGCCGCTTTCCCTGAACTCCAAAGACGTATCGGTTCTTTTTTCGTCCCTCCATTTTGATCACCGCTAATTCACCTTGTACGAATGCGATAGCCACGAATGTAATCAGTGCGAATAATATAAGTCAACTTCAGTAAGTACGATTCTCCTACTTGCTGTTCGCTTCTCAATCCAATCACAATGGTTTTTGCAGTATTATGGATTCCCGAGAATGAAAAGCGCATTGCTGCCTAGTAAATATTCAAGATCTCCAGACGACAACTCGACAGAAATCCAATTGTTTGTTGCGGTCATTAAAATCGCATACTCAGGTAAACAGGCGCGAATTCAAAATGGACGAGAGCGGCAGTCTCAGGTCGGTGGACTCGGAAGTCGTCGCTACAGCGGTCTCCGCTATTCGTGTTCCGCGCAACAAGGAGGAGAACAGACAGCTCAAGGTGTGTCTCTCTTCCCTCTAACTTTCTCCTCTAATGTTCCCTCGCTCTAAATTTCTCTCCCTGTTCCTTCTCTCTTCATCTTTCTTTTTAAAATCTTTTATCCATCTCTCTCTTTCTCTCTATTTTCTCCTCTTTACGCATCGAACTCTCTTTAACACATCGTCTATGTTTATTTGCATCAAGAATAGCATTCGAAATGGAACAATTCGTTTAACCCTCGCTTACTCTCTATTTCTTTCTTTCTCTTTATTTCTTTTCTCTCTTACTGTATCTCACTCTTTCCCCAGCAACTTCACGATTATCGCAGTCAGGTTGCATTTGCCTCCTCTGGGCGTTCTTTCTCATGCAATGCTAATTAGTCGCTGAAGAAAATCCGGGGCTAAAACAACCGATGATGAGAGTGTGGTACACAGAGAGAGAGAGAGAGAGAGAGAGAGAGAGGGAGAGAGAGAGAGTGAATGAGTGAGAGAGTGAGAGAGAGCGAACTAGGAGAACTAGAGAGAGAGAGAGAAGGCGAGAACCGGAGCACTGACAATGAACGAAGTGCACCTGTTAGCCAGAACAGAGCATTCTTATTTGGCCAGACTGTATTCTAACACGAGTGCTAATTCATCGGAGGCCAAGCTTATTTATCCGACGAGAGAGAAAGAGAAAAGAAAGAGAGAAAGAGGGAGAGAGTACGAAGGAGAGGGAGAGAGAAAACGAGAGTGAGATTGTCTGCAATATCTTTGCTGACAAAAACTGTAGAATCGTACGTAAACTGTGAACATGAAACGTGGCGTATTGTAAAACGAAATCTTGATTGTAGGATACGAGTGAGAATGCAAACATACTTAAAAGTATTACGCTATCAAAAAGAAAACACACAGCTTAACAGCAGTATTTGCAAGTGAGTGTTCGTTCTCTGTAACGATATCTGCTTGTGCTTGTTACGGAGTGTCTTCTCTTGTGTCCAGACCGGTCTAGTCGACATGAACAACGAGCACATTGCTTACTTCCGCGTCTCGCTTCTCTTGCCTTCCCTGATCTTCACGGCCATTTCCCTTGCCGCCTTCGCTGCCGCCATCGTGTGGAGCATCCGCACGGATATTGGTAGTACAAATTATTATTCCTCTTTCTTATCATTATTAAGTTTTTCACCCTTTTTGCCGTTTTTGGGCAAAAAAAGAGTAAGAAAACGAAGCACTTGTAGCAATATTTGCATTGAAGATTGTTTTCATTACTCGCTGTTTCTTCTTTATTATGAATAAAAATAAATTAATTTTTCAACAGTGAGAAAAAGCTAAACTCGTAGCAGTCATCACTTTGGATATTGGGTATTGCTTTTATTTTTAATCATTCTACGCTTTTAGCATAATTCTTAGACAAATAAACATTAAGAAATTAATTTTTAAAGTAGGAATTTTTAAATTCTGTATGTTTTATGTGTTATCATAAAAATTTTGATCTTAAGTAAATAAACAAGAAATAATTTCTTAATAATATCTCTTCTCAATAACTTTAAAAAAAAATTAAATTTCTCAATAATATCTTTTTCTACAGTGCCAACCAACGAGCAAATGCGGAAAGGAGTGCTTCTGCCTTATGGCAGCTCCAAGATCTTCTGCAATGTATGTTTGAATCCCGGTCTAGTGTCATACCCCTATCTTTGCTTCTCTCTATATCTCTCTTGCTCGCTCTCCTTCTCACTCTCTAGCTCTCTTGGCTTCTCTCTCCTTCTCTCTTTCTCTGTCTCTCTCTCTCTCTCCCTTTCCAGTCCACCGTCCCTCTTCCCACCGATGGCCTTCCCTCTGTGCTCAACATGCTCGAACGCAACGTGGTCGGCAACGTTCTCTTCCGAATCGCGGTGGTCATTCCAATCGTCATCCGCGTCTTTCAAGCACTCTGCCTACGGTAATACACACTAAAACTCCGGAAGGCACCCTATAATTCTAGTCGGCAACTTCAAACTTACGTGTATGCTTTTATCGAGGGATCTGTGAATGTGTGAGCGATCTATTATTTTCCTTATTCTATACTCTCTCTCCTTCTCTCTCTCTCACTTTCTCTCTCATTTTCCCCCTTTCTATTGCTATTTTCTATCAGCGGTCCTCTTCCTCTATGTCTAACACTTTTTTTTTCGTTCTCTCCCCCACTCTCTGTCTCTCTCTCTCTCTCTCTTTCTCTCTCTTTCTCTCTCTCTCTCCTCTCTTCTCGCTATCTCCAGCCACATGGCTCGCACACGCCAGAGCGGCGGCGTTGTCTTCGAAGTGGCGACCGATCTGCTACCCGCCCTCACCACGACCGAGGCAGTGTCCGCCGCAGTTTTCGCAATTGTCACGGCACACTCCGACTTTCCGGGTAGGGTCCAGAAGTCGCTTTTGAAATCGCGCGCTTTTGCTTGAGAGAGAGAGAGAGAAAGAGGGCGAGAAAGCGTGTGTAAAAAAAAAAAATCAATCTTCTTTTACACTTTTTTCTTACTGTAACTCTTCATCTTTTTGATTGCAGCCGTGAACCGCTTCGCGAAGCTGTCCTTCGCAGTGACGGCCGCACTGAACATGCTCGCGACCACGGTCGTCGTGTTCAACTACAAGAGCCGATCAGTCAAGGTTACTATTTATAAAGCATAACAACACACAACAAACAAATACCCAGAAGTACATAAATAGATAAAATTAAATTAATTTAAGCTTTTCTATGCATTGTAATCGTGTTAATGAGGCTGTCGCCGCTACGTTCTCGCCACCTTTGGAGGGCGATCAAACAGTAGAGTAAAGTTTCAAATTTCCGTGGTTCTCACGCGCGCTCTCACCTGCGAGAAATAGAACGCGAGAAGGAGAGAGTGCCTGTTCCCAGCTTAAACGCGCGGCAATTCGAACTTGCATTAATTATCTTACTCGGTGGTCGTACTCCTTTAAATATTGTGCGAAGCAATGGCAAAAGCTTAACAGGACGTGTGCATGCTTCTCGTGATCTTTCTTCTTGGTCTTTAGCGCACAGACACAGCGTCGCTGATGCTGAAGCTCGTGAGCGCCTTCCTCTTCTGCTATCTCTCTCCGCAGTACTTCCAGAAGCAGCACATCGACAGCCATCTGCAGATCTGCCATTCGTACAGTACGAATACATTTTTTTTATTTGAAAACATTTTTACACACATTCATGTAACGAACAAATAGTAAAAAAAAAATAAGTCTTATTTGAGCTAACATAAATTAATTAATCTGCAGTTCCGCGAGTGTTCGCTCTTGTGGAGTACGCAATGATCGTGGCGTACGGCGCCTTCCATCTCTCGTGGCTCATCGACATCCGCGACGTCTACTTCATCTGCTATCCCAGGCAGTGTTCGGGTCAGTGAACACACAGAAAACCATGATTGTTTGTATTCATTACAGCAAGCGCGAAACTCGTTGTCAATCGCAATGTACATCCTTCCGTTTTCCTCTGGCAAACAGACTCAAATCAAGATTTAAGGCCTTTAAGTGTTCATTGGTTATAGTGGTTATATTGGTTTTTCCTTCAAAATAATTTTGCCAGGTGAATGCGAGCCTCTTGAACCTGCAAACTTTGCTGCCGGTGGGAAGTACGAGCACTGTCGGGCGTATGAGCTGCGACAGCGGCAGCTCTTTCCCTCCGCTCCCGCGCACACTCAACAACAATGCCAATCTATGATCAATCAGTAAACAAATCAAATCTATCGATAAATCAAACAATCGATATAGTGACAAATGATTTAATCCAGAGAAAGCCCCGGCTCTCGAAGCGAATTGGATGAAAAAATTATATATTCGAGTACACTTGCTCACTGTTGCCCACTCCTCACGTTCGATCTCGTGAATCATATTGAATTTTTTCCTGCACCCTGTGCATCATAGGTCTCACAAAATAACATTATTACTCATGTTTTTTTTGAATGATTAAGTGAGTGACTACAAACAAGCGGTATTATGCGTAACTTGTGCAATTACGTGTCCTTTTTAATAAACTCTGCTGATCCGAGATTTGCAAAAAGGTGAAACGAAAAAAGTCCCAAGTTGCGTTTGCCCAATGAATCTGCATTATTCTTTCATTACGGGAGCATTTATTTTGAAAAGGCCAGAGTCGGAAGGGCTTAAAGGTCTTGGTGCTGCACGAATCGATTGGAAGTACAAATGGAGAGCTGGGAAGAGGCAGCGCCATTGGGACGGGCGCACTATAAATAGTGCACTAAGATGGCCCGACTGGCGACGCCGCCTCAGCCCCGATCCGATCGCGCCGGGTTGACGGCGACGGCGGGCGGCTCGACCTGATGCGGCGCGACTACAAAGCGGTCAATTCCAACGGCCTAAAAGTTTATTTTATTAATTTGTTTCAATTAATTAATTTAATTCCAGTTAATTAATTTTAATTTAAAGAAGGGCGATCACCGAAAAATTGCAATTGTATGTTCAAACTTGCAAAGGTTTCAAACGGAAGTCCATTTAATTACTCAAAAAAGTACGGTAGACGAGATCGCTAAAGTTGCGCTGGTTTCCAAGCGAGATGTTATTGCTCGTTTACTAATTTCATACTGTTTTGCCTAATATTCATTAGTTTATTGTAGAATATTCACATACGAAAGGGATAAAGCATGAAACAAACAAATGCCTTAAAATATTTGTAAATTCAATCTTCCTGCGATGGGTAAGTGGCAGCAAATCTACTGTCAAGTGCTGTAACACCACGTTTTTGCACTGACACCAATCACAAATTCATTCAAAAATTGCACTTTCAAGTATCTTAAACTTGAATATGGAACTTTTTTTATGCTTTTTCATTTGCCTTTTCTTTTTCCTCATGCCCGAGACTATCCAAAAATAGCTAAGATGTCTCATAAATCGGCAATGACTTTTCGGTGATCGCCCTCCTTTAAATACCTTATTGAAAATAAATTAATTTATTCAATTTAACACTTCCATATTATATTTGCTAGAATATATCCTCGATGATGTTTCTATGCTTGTTCGTCGTAATTTTTCAATATCTTCCTACTGTTACAAAATACATATTACCTTTATAATTTGCAAATAGGTATGTGATTTGCTTGTATGAATGGAGTGGCGGCCTGACCTTGTACACGACCTCGTGGTGCATGCCATCAACGACGTCCGTCTTCACGGGCAGCAACCACAGGAAGCGACCGAACACAGCCTGCACAGCAAAAGGGAGAGGGTTCTTACAATTCGTGGATCAATTTTGTACTCCCCATTCAAATTATGCTATAAAAGACTTGAACACTCGTCGAATCAGCACCTCCATGTTGAGCGCGCGACCCTTGTTGTAGTTGGCAGAAGGGTCGTCTCTATAAAAAAAAAGATTATCACAATTATTTCTCGAAGATGAGTTTGAATGTTTTTATATAGTTTTATTTTAGGTAATATTTAAAATGCAAACCTAATCCTCGTCTCTTTCGCCTGCTCGCACGTTGTCTCGTTGATGCAAATCAGTTCGAGATGGTACTTGACGAGGTTGCCGATCGGCATCACTATCAAGATTCCCTGGAAGAAACTACTTTTTGAATTTCACGCCGAATTTTCTTTGAATGTCGCGCCATAGTGAATAAAGGGCCCATGGCAGACCATGGGCACGATGACAAAGAGAATGAGAAGAAGTGCGCCGGTGCTCTCGGAGGAGCTGTCCTGTTGAAAGTGTCGAATGATCGCCTCGATCGATGTGGCAGTCATCCTTAAAGGAAACTCAACCTTGAATTCGCGCCTTTTTGGACGGCACAAGGGCCACAGTGCAAGCGTTTTTTACGACAACAGTACTCAGGAGCGTCGTGCTCCTTTAAAGGTATCCTATTTTCCCTTAACGATTTGTATTCATAGTATTTCACGTCAAAATTGTTAGACAACTTCTCTATTCCGATACTTATTTTTTTAAATATATTTTCGTCTCCTGTGTTCGTTGATTTTTGATCTACTCGCCAGACGAGATGTGCCTCGAGGTAGCAGAGAAAGAGCACGAAGTGCTTGTAGTTGTGGAAGGCGACGCAGGCGTTGATGTATGGGCAGTGGTGGTCGAACTTGAGAGAGCAGGCGCTGCACGACGAGCAGTGATGAGCGCGGTCCGGCTTCAGCACTCGACACGTGTAGCAGTACCTGGCCAGCCAGGCAGTCTATCACTCCTATCGGCATGCAATGCCAATTCATCGGTATGTATGTATATAGTCGGAATCAATCGATAAAGGGTAGGGTGTTGGGCAAACCGTGGCCTCCCGACCGCGTCCGTCTCTGCGAAGAGACGGCCACTCTTTTGCACCATCTCCAGAAGTACCTTGAATACAAATTTTGTTGTTGTTGTTTTGCCGTAGACTAACAAATAACTATAAAGTCCTTGACCTGCAGTTCGGTGGACTCGGCCAGCGCCGCTCGTTCGCCCTTGAATGGAGTGACGGCACGCAGACGGGCGTCCAGGTCGGGGTGCACCTGCAGGATTGGCCTTTCTTTAATCTTTCTCCAAGTAGTTTAAGCCTTTTACAGTTTTTATCCCAGCAACTTTAGCCCGCTTCACCGTCTTTACCTTGTACACGCTCGGAATGTCGGACGCTCTAGTCCAAAAGGCCTGCGCCAACGACCAGAGCATCATGAACAGAATCAAGCACTCCACTGAGAAATACACCGCCACCGGAAACAGAAATTTTTTTATTTCTTTATGGATTCAAAAAATTATTCCGAAATTATATAATTCAATAAAAAGCAATAAAAAGTTTCCTTTGCAAAGTTAAGTTACCAATTCAGAATTTCAATTTTTCTTAGAAAAAAGGCTGCAAAATGAGAGCCAGCCTGAATATTACTTGTGAGCAGATCGAAGCAAACGAGCTTAACGTAAACGTAAAGCCTAAAATATATAAATTGAATTGTTTTTCCGCTAATACTTCACATTTATCAATTCGTTAATACATCACGCTGACCTAGTGTTATTCTTCTTATAATTAGTCTAATTGGTCATTCTTATAAATAAATATATATATATATATATATATACATATATATATTATATATATTCTGTTCTAAAATATGTGATCTCGAGTACTGTAGTTTTTTCTCATTTGAACTGGTTGCTGTTCCCACCACAGCTTTTGCTCTCTCTCTCCCTCACTGTAGACAGAGCAGGACGAGCTCGATGGCAAGGAATACGTTGAAGGAGCGCTGGACGAGCCAGCCAATCACGGGCCGCTTGCGCCGCAGCTCGCGTCCCCAGATGTAGACGTGCGCGTACCAGGAAACCATTCGTGGACTTGCGAAATTGAGAAAAGAATTGGTAAAACAAATGAATATATATAAGTATATATGCATAATCTATTTGTTATTTATTTATTTGTTATTTAGTTCTAAAAGTGTTTGTTTCTTTTTGTTTGAGCTCTTAAAAGCGATTGTGGAGAAGCGATAAAAGAAACAAAACCTTTTTTCCCGGAACAATGGGGAAGACAGCCAGTCGCTGCCTTCGCACGAGTGAAGAATGAAGTGGAAGAGGAGTGCCGTGAAAGAATGAAAGATTCCATTCTTTTTTAACTCTTTTAAATTTCGATGTATGTGATAGATCATTCGAATTTGACGAAGAGAATTGATTACGTACCTTTATAACATTATTTGCCTTTTAAGAAAATAGCGGAAAGCAAATCGAAATTAATGCTAAATTTATATAGATATTTTTGAATTCAGGATTAAAGTGATAAACGACTGTCACTTCTCTCGAATAAAAATATATAAAAAAAAACTTCGAGTCCAAAAAGAAGAAGTTCCCTTAAGTCACCCTTGGTGTCATTTTCAGCAAATCGGAAAACTGTACATATTCGACCAATATCATTCAAGTTGTCAAGAAAAGTATTTTTGTTAAATTTCCTTTATTGTAAAAATGCACGTAGCTATATACAATATAATGGATTTGACAATGTGTTTGTTTCTCCTTGTTCTTCCTCCCGACCATCGGCCGTCTGCACAGCTCAGGCCGTCTTGTGGACGCGATGGAGATGGCGGTGCTTGTGCTTGTGCACACGGTGGCGGTAGCTGTCTGCGGGCAGCGGGGCAGGGTAGCTGGTCTGCAAACGTCCTACTCAATGCCTGACGCACTATAATTATACAGTACCCTCGCACACACTATTATTCAATATCACTATCCTTATTCTATCCTAGTGAATGAAGAAAGTCCATTGAAACCTGAGATCCTCCAACAACCGCCGCCGAGAATCCACCGCCTCCTCGTGGCGGGCAAGGGCAGTACTCAGCATCTCCTCCAGGCTGGCCGATGTCGCCGGGGGCGCCGGGGTTTCCGGGAGAACCCGACTGTCCGGGCTGACCGGGGGATCCCATGGGGCCGGGACCTCCGGGGGAGCCGGGGCCAGCAGGCGAACCGGGCTGGCCCGGCTGTCCGGGTTGTCCCGCGGGGCCCGGATGACCTGCAGGACCAGGAAGAGAGCGTCCTCGATGGCCAGGAGCTCCGGGTTGACCGGGGTTTCCGGGCTGTCCGGGGTTTCCGGGTGCACCGCCATCTCCAACAGGGCCAGGCGGTCCGGGACGACCATGGCCTCCACCAATGCCGGGGGCGCCGGACTGGCCCGGTGGTCCGGCATTGCCTGGGGCGCCTGGAGTGCCGGCGGGGCCGGGGAGACCCTGGGGGCACTGGACGCACCCACTGCCTCCCTGTCCGTTGCCAGCGGTGCCTCGGTTGCCATCCTTGCCGCGATCTCCAGGGGCGCCATCATCTCCAGGAGCGCCCGGGAGGCCTTGGGGTCCGGGAGGGCCGGCCGGGCAGTTGCTGGCTCCGCCGCCGCCGCAGGCGCAGCCCGCCTGTCGCTTGGCGCGTCCCGAGCCGAGAAGCGCCGCAGCGCCCGCCCCCTTGCGTGTCTCGACCACCATCACGGACCACGCGAGATCGGCGGTCGACTGACAAGAAGAAGAAGATGAGGATTTGAGAACTTGTTTTTGTATTTTCATGTTCGAAAGTCGTGGAAACGAGATTAAGAGAACTTCTCAATGATATCCTTTTCTCTCTCTATACAAAAGCCATATAGCAAAGTAGGAAATCATTCAACTACCAGCCAATCAATACCTGGAAGTCGTGGAGAGCCTCAATGGAGTCGTCGAAGAAGGCATTCATGTCAGATGCGAGCCATGCGAGGCCTCCGATTGACCCAGCGACGGCGAGAGCAGCGGAGAAAGCGAGGATCGTCACGACGGAGTCGGAGGACGTCATCCTAACGACAGAGAGAGAGAGAGAGAATGTGTAAGAGAAAAAAATGTATGTAGATTGAGGGCAAAAAACGGAAAGTTGTTGTACTTTGACGCTGTAAGCGAGTCTTTCTTACAATTAGTGCGCCCTCTGCCTTCAGCTCTGTCATGCTCGTCTTTTATATGCGAGACGTCAGAGTGAGACATCAGCACCCATTTTCTGAAGTTTTGAACGTCTTTCTCTATATTTCTCACTCTCTCCATGTTTATATCTTTCATTCACTATATTACTCTCTGAAGCTTTCTTGCCGTTGTCTTCGGTTTTTTTCACTCCCATACTTCAACAACAGTTACACGGTTTTCTTAGTAGACGTTTTCCTGCTAATTGTAAGTTCACACAAGAACTAACCAGCCATCAATTGCCCCCTTCGCAACTTCCGGGGGTGTTGAATGACCTGTTACTACAAGAAGTGATCGAGAAGTATAGAGAGAAAAAAACTTCTCTCGCCCTCGTTCTCTCGCTGACTCTCGCATCCGTCTCTCTCTCTCAGTGCTCTTTTAATCTATCAACTTTTTTCACCCTTTCTTCTGTCTCTGACTCTGGCGCTCTCTTCCTCCCTCTCTTTCTACCTCTGCCATTTTTCTCTTCTATTACACTTACGATGTACCACTCCATTTCTCAAACTGTCTCGGTATCTCTCCTTCAATTGCTGTTTATTTTTTGTCCACCACTCGCCTTCTCACCTTTCCCACAACGTCCTCTCGGTGATGTTTCATGCTTCGTTGGTGCCTACAACTGTCTAGTGAAAATTGCAATGGTTCTCGCCAATTCGCCAATCAGACAGAGAACCTTCAGTTTCTAGACCCCCAGGTTTAACGCGGCTTGTTCATCTCTGTCTAACACAACTTGCCTTCGGGCGTTGTTTTTTTAATTCGAATGTGTAAATCTAGCAATTTCAGCTATACATATTCGCATATTTCCATACCTTGTTAACAAAGAAATTCAAATGTCCCCCCCCCCCCCCGCATATTAAGAAAGGACAATCAGCAAAAAGGATGCGATTGCTTACACATCAATGAGAGCGAGTGTTTCCTTTGCTCTCTGTCTTTACCTCTCTCTCTCCCTTTCTCTCTCACTCTCTCGCTATTATGAGGCTTTCCTGCAACTTAGAGGATATTTTTAAGAGAGCCTGTCTGAGATATTCGACCATGGCCATAGCAGAAGGTGCAGGGAACAAAAATATTTTTTGATTTTAATTTCCTTTGCAGGGCTTATGTAGCATCATGAGAGCTTCCAAAAAAACTTTTTTTCAAAAAATATTTTGGAGGTATGTCTACAGTATGCCTTGATTTACCGAAAATATTCAATTGACCGTAAAGTTCGTAAAAGCTAACCAAACTAAATTTTGAAAGTATCGTTAGATTCGTCATCTAAAAGCGCATTAAATTGTCTAGACAAGTTTTTCATAACAGTTTCATTAAAAGGTCGAAATGAGCATTTATATTATTGGAATGTACCATTAGAGTGCCAAGCCGTAGAAACTACGCGATGAAACCATATCCATTTGATAGAGCGTCATTTGTTACCCCTAGAAAACTGCCTCTCATGTGGATCGTCCTACAAGAACTTACAATGTACGGGGGTGAACACCTCGTAGAGTTATAACACGCAGAACAAAAAAAGGCTGTAAAATGCGTTTTTCTCGCTCTTTTCAGAATCCAAAGATACCATTGTGTTTATAATTTAGAAATACATAAAAATGTCATAAATAATTTGTCCATACGATTACATTCTCAATCACTTTTTCGGCAAAAACTGTATTTCTGGCCTGCTGGAGAAAGATTAGCGCATGTAGTCAGAAAACAAAGAAAGACTACGACTAAATTCGTATGTCGCGTGAAAGCCCAGTCTTTTCTACGTGTAATATGCTATCTTCCTGCCGAATTGTTCTAGGGGAAAGTTTCAATATATCCCCTTGAAGCGCGCACTCACAGTGCGCATCGCAGCAAATAGAAGCGTATGGGTCAAATGCGCAGCGCTCGCTCTGCATCTATTCTCTACGCTTTTGACCGCCCCGCTTTTGACAGCAGCGCTTTCTGACCGCTCCGCTTTTGTTATGCCTCAAAGAATTCTATACTAAAGAAGTATATTCTAGGCAAAGAAGACTGGGCTTTCATATAGAATGCTCATTTAGGTGTAGTTTTCGATATTTTTCTGACTGCGGACAGTTTTTCTGTCGCTTGCGCACAAAGGAAAAAGGAGTTTCTACCGAAATGATTAGTGAAGATGCAAGAATTTAAAATAGTTACAGCATTTTTTGTGTATGAGGACATGCTGAATAAGATGTTATGTACCACATCAACCAATATCGCAAATGAAGACGGATAGCGAGGTTAAATGGGATTTACTGGGCAGGCCGCACTGTGAGTGCCCGCTTCAAGGGGATATATTGAAACTTTCCTGTAGCACAATTCGGGAGGAAGATAGTATATTACACGTAGAAAAGACTGGGCTTTCACGCGACATACGCATTTAGGCGCAGTCTTTCTTCGTTTTTCTACATGCGCTAACCTCTCTCCAGCTGACCAGAAAAACAGTTTTTGCCGAAAAAGTCATTGAGAACGTACTTGTATGAACAAATAATGTATGACATTTTTATGCATTTCTGCACTATAAACACAATGGTACCTTTGGTTTCTGAAAAGAGCGAGAAAAACGCATTTTATAGCCTTTTTTGTTCTGCGGGTTATTACTCTACGAGGTGTTCACCCCCGTACATTGTAAAGTTCTTGTAGGAGGATCCACATGAGAGGCAGTTTTCTAGGGGTAACAAATGACGCTCTATCAAATGGATATGGTCTCATCGCGCAGTTTCTACGGCTTGGCACTCCAATGGTACATTCCAATAATAAAAATGTTCATTTCGACCTTTTAATAAAACGTTTATGAAATCCTTTCTATGGCTTTTTTGTGCGCCTCTAGATAACCAATATAACGATACTTTCAAAATTTTGTTTTGTTAAGTTTAACTTACTTTATGGTCAATCGAATATTTTTGATAAATCGAGGCATACTGTAGTTATACCTTCAAAATGTTTTTTGAAAAAAAGTTTTTTTGGAAGCTCTCATGATGCTACATAAGCCCTGCAAAGGTAATTAAAATCAAAAAATATTTTTGTTCCCTGCACCCTCATGATCGAGTATCTCAGACAGGCTCTCTTAAAGATAATAATATGTGGCTCTTTTTTATTAGGGAAAAATGACAACGCAGTATGATCTTCTAAATCTTCCTCCTTCCAAGATGTCGTTCAATCGGCAGTGGAAATCTTGTCGCGGATATAGAAGTTATGACGTGAACTGTGCTGCTTCTGTCTCTGCTTGAGCACAACACGCACTAGGCAGTTGTGTGTTTGCGTGTCTCACTCTGACGTCTCGCATATAAAAGACGAGCATGACAGAGCTGAAGGCAGAGGGCGCACTAATTGTAAGAAAGACTCGCTTACAGCGTCAAAGTACAACAACTTTCCATTTTTTGCCCTCAATCTACCTACATTTTTTTCTCTTACACATTCTCTCTCTCTCTCTCTCTCTCTCTGTCGTTAGGATGACGTCCTCCGACTCCGTCGTGACGATCCTCGCCTTCTCCGCTGCTCTCGCCGTCGCTGGGTCAATCGGAGGCCTCGCATGGCTCGCATCTGACATGAATGCCTTCTTCGACGACTCCATTGAGGCTCTCCACGACTTCCAGGTATTGATTGGCTGGTAGTTGAATGATTTCCTACTTTGCTATATGGCTTTTGTATAGAGAGAGAAAAGGATATTGAGAAGTTCTCTTAATCTCGTTTCCACGACTTTCGAACATGAAAATACAAAAACAAGTTCTCAAATCCTCATCTTCTTCTTCTTGTCAGTCGACCGCCGATCTCGCGTGGTCCGTGATGGTGGTCGAGACACGCAAGGTGGCGGGCGCTGCGGCGCTTCTCGGCTCGGGACGCGCCAAGCGACAGGCCGGCTGCGCCTGCGGCGGCGGCGGAGCCAGCAACTGCCCGGCCGGCCCTCCCGGACCCCCAGGCCTCCCGGGCGCTCCTGGAGATGATGGCGCCCCTGGAGATCGCGGCAAGGATGGCAACCGAGGCACCGCTGGCAACGGACAGGGAGGCAGTGGGTGCGTCCAGTGCCCCCAGGGTCCCCCCGGCCCCGCCGGCACTCCAGGCGCCCCAGGCAATGCCGGACCACCGGGCCAGTCCGGCGCCCCCGGCATTGGTGGAGGCCATGGTCGTCCCGGACCGCCTGGCCCTGTTGGAGATGGCGGTGCACCCGGAAACTCCGGACAGCCCGGAAACCCCGGCCAACCCGGAGCTCCTGGCCATCGAGGACGCTCTCTTCGAGGTCCTGCAGGTCATCCGGGCCCCGCGGGACAACTCGGACAGCCGGGCCAGCCCGGTTCGCCTGCTGGCCCCGGCTCCCCTGGAGGTCCCGGCCCCATGGGACCCCCCGGCCAGCCCGGACAGTCGGGTTCTCCCGGAAACCCCGGCGCCCCCGGCGACATCGGCCAGCCTGGAGGAGATGCTGAGTACTGCCCTTGCCCGCCACGAGGAGGCGGTGGATTCTCGGCGGCGGTTGTTGGAGGATCTCAGGTTTCAATGGACTTTCTTCATTCACTAGGATAGAATAAGGATAGTGATATTGAATAATAGTGTGTGCGAGGGTACTGTATAATTATAGCGCGTCAGGCATTGAGTAGGACGTTTGCAGACCAGCTACCCTGCCCCGCAGCCCGCAGACAGCTACCGCCACCGTGTGCACAAGCACAAGCACGGCCATCTCCATCGCGTCCACAAGACGGCCTGAGCAGTGCAGACGGCCGATGGTCGGGCGGAAGAACAAGGAGAAACAAACACATTGTCAAATCCATTATATTGTATATAGCTCCGTGCATTTTTGCAATAAAGGAAATTTAACAAAAAAAAAACTTTTCTTGACAACTTAAATGATATTTGTAGGTCAGCAGGATGTGCTGAATGACTCCAAAGGTGTCGTAACGGAACTTCTTCTTTTTGCATATTTATTCGAGAGAAATAACACGGTGGTTTGCCACAGCGTTTTATTTTTCCTCGATAAGATAATTTATTTTAAAAAATTCATATTAAAAATAAAATAAATATATACAAATATAAAATTATATAAAATAGTTGGCATAAAAATTTGTCAAGGACTTTGGCGAAATAGGAGTGTCGGGCGTCTGGGCGGCGCTCGTTAGAGATCCGCCTGATGAAAACACCACTTTTGAGAACCTTGAAAGGCCGTTTGAGAAGCGATCATAAAGAGCACCTTCCAGAGGAGAATCAAGAGCGAATAATATTTTCATACGTACCCAAGACGAGAACCGAGTAAAAAATTGCTTTTTGTGGATGGTGTCGGATAAGAATAGAGCGGAAAATTTCATTTTTAGGATTGCCCTGAATGAGAAAAGAGCAAGATATGCCTTTTTGTCATTTCTACGAGCGGAATATATATTTTTTTCATTTCGCATGCATCAGCATGATAGTCAAAATGATCTCTGTCTCTCTCTCTCTCGCCCTAAAGAACTCTTTCGTCTCTCTCGCTTACACCAGTTAACCTCCCTGGCACAAAAATTCACTGCGCCCTCTTGCTTGCTATTCTCCTGTCCTCTTCTACTGACTGTCCGAGTTCTCTCCACCCCGTCTTCACTTACAATCCAACTTTCCCCCATATCCCTTACAATGATAAACAATCTGGTTGATGAACTGTTTGTACTGCTTCTTGGACTGGTTGGAACGGAAAATAACGGAATGATGGTAAGATCATAAAAAAATGTTCCTGCGTTGTTTTCTTTTTCGTAAGATAAAAATGACTCATGAAAACATCACTGATCAAAAGCTTTTCTTGGCCTCAGTGCGAGCTTTGCGAACAACTGTGTCTGTACTACGTACTATATGTAGGTTTATTCGAGAGCACCAAATATGATATCATTCTAAAGGTGAGCAAGACAGTGGACATTTACTTCAATCTTTGTGAAGAGGGAGCGAGCCCTGCGGCAAGCTTTCGTTCTCAGACAATTACGCTTTCTTAGTAGCGCATTTTACGCCTTGCGAATGGGTCGGAGAACAAGCGAGAAAGAGAGAGAGAGAGAGAGAGAGAGAGAGAGAGAGAGAAAGAGAGAGAGAGAAAGAGAGAAAGAGAGAGAGAGAGAAAGAGAAAGAGAGAGAGAGAGAGAGAGAGAGAGAGCAAGAATGAGGAGAGGGCGGTGAGCGGGAGTGAGTGTTAGAGAGGGCGAGAGAGCGAACGGCGAAAGTAAAAAAAGTGAAAAATGACCCAAAAAAGCACATGATGCAACCGTTAGCGTAGTAATTATTGTAACGCTATGCTCGGCTGCGACGAGGTGAAGGAAAGAGAGTGAGAAAGAAAGAGAGAGTGAGAGAGTGAGAGAAAGACAGAAGGGAGAAAGATAGGAAGAGAGAAAGACAGATGGAAAAGATAAGATGAGAGACAAAGAAAGAATGGCCGAAAAATCTCGACGAGACTGTTTGCGTTGTAAAGTTGTAACTCCTTGCTGGTCTGCCTCGGGAGAGGGAGGTGTGCGAGAGGAGTATAAAGGCAGCGCGGTGCGAGTGAAAGGGCATCGTCTCCTCCTTTCTCCCCTCTCAACCTTTTCTCTCCCCAAGCAGTCCTTGCGAAAGAAATGGGCGCCGATTCCCTTGTGGCATTCGCCTCGATCTCCTCGGCCATCCTGGTCATCTCCAGTCTCGGCGGCCTCGCCTACCTCCTCAATGACATCAATGCTTTCTACGAGGACTCCATCGAGGAGCTCGGCTTCTTCCGAGTAATTATCTTTATACTTTTATGTTTAAGAGAGTCTGTCAGTATCGTTCGATCAAGGCCTGCCCTAGGAATTTTTTTTTCGAATTTCTTCACCAAAACTGATTACAGTATACAACTCGACGTGGTGAATAAAATAGGCTATATTTCAAAGTTGAAAAAAATTTTCCGCGCGAGACCCAGTACAGTAATCTTCTAAATTACATTGGTCATAAGTCGCTTCAAACTTATTATTAGACAACCATCGAGGTACCATTCGATAGCTGATTGAACGGGCTTTAATTGTGATCTTGGAAGATATTTTCGTAAAATTTGAATTTGGCCCTAAAACACGGCCCTAAACATTTTCAAAGGTGGTTTTTACCGAAATTAAGTATTTTATGTTCATTCCGCGACAACCGCTCCTGGATAGCTTTAAAGTACGTGAAATTTGCTACAACATATATCTCTTTCAAAAGAATTAAAGGTCTCGCTCCTAGGTTCCCAAACGCTTGAACATGATCCAGTCCTTAAAGTACGTGAAATTACATTGGTCATAAGTCGCTTCAAACTTATTATTAGACAACCATCGTGGTACCATTGGAAAGCTGATTGAACGGGCTTTAATTTTGGTCGTGGAAGATATTTTCGTAAAATTTGATTTTGGCCCTAAAATACGGCCCTAAACATTTTCGACGGCGGTTTTTACCGAAATTGAGTATTTTATGTTCATTTCGCTACAACCGCTCCTGGATAGGCTTAAAGTACGTAAAATTTGCTACAACATATATCTCTTTCAAAAGAATTCAAGGTCTCGCTCCTAGGTTCCCAAACGCTTGAACATGATCCAGTGTAAACTAAAGGCCCCAGTGAATCCTCCAAATTATTAGTTTTTAGGTTCAAATTTTTTTTAACTTCTTTTTGTAATATTGAATCGCATTTTTATAATGGTTTATCGTGCAACATCATTCGAACTCAGGAATAAAATCGTGTCTAGAATCATCCTGAATGTGAGCTGTAGACTTCATGCTTATCTTTGTATCTCTTTGGTTCTACATTCTCGAAAGGAATCTCGATATCGTCTTCAACTGCACTCCTAAGTTCGTCCTGATCATTTCCGAATATATATGGGCTCAGAGTAAATGTCCATTTCAGCATCGTCTTCCAAATTTAGCTGATCTGTCTCGCTCGCGTCGTCTTTAACACTGGGATCCGTTGTCGTCGTGCTGGCTTGAGTGGTAGTCGGCACGTCCGCATTCCTTCTTTTTGAGGCAAGACTGGCGAAAATACTCCCAATTTGTTGATAGTTCAACAGTTCACTCGGAGAAAACAGTAGTTTTCCATCTTGATCGGTTTCCTCGCGCATTCTTTTCTGTAACTGCCGAGGGTCAAGCTTCTTCTTCGTGTTTACTCCCTCGTTAAAAGCTGCAATGACGTATTCCTTCGAACTTGGCGGAAGACGTGCTGATTTCTTACGCTCGCGCAATGCCCATCCTTTCTTCTGGCGAATCCCTAATTCGTTCACTTCCACCAATGACTCGACGGCCTCGTTGACTTCCTTGAGAGGATTTGCGTTTGCTCCTTCCAGACACTGGCCGTATTGCTTCAGGGCGTAGTCACGAAGAGTGACCCGTTCAGAGACTCGTCTATGAATTCCAAGCAAGATGTGCCTTTCAAGGTTAAAGGAGCGAACGAATTCCGCTGTGCAGGATTCGTCAGGACACCTGTACACGTCGCCATGATGTTGACATGAGCCTGCAAAACTCAGAGACGAATCCATAGCGTCATCAGGGGCTGCGCAGTCGTGGGCATACAAATTGTCGTTTTCTATCGTCTCGTCTTCCAGTGACTCCCTTATTGACTGTGAATAGAGAGTTCTCGCCCAGAACGTATTAGGTTCGGATGGCAATCTTCCCGCTGAGGATGCAACAAGAAATTGAGCTTCATTATGCTTCAGAGTAGTGTAAGCAACTTCTTTCCCGACTCCGAGGGTCGAATGGCGGTGTGCACGAATGTAGTCACGCTCGAAGATAAACGTGTTGAAGTTGGTAATGCCAACCAGCTTTGACTTGGAAGTAGTCCCTCGTTCAATTGTTCCGGTATAAACGGACACGCCTTCCAGTGGTTTTCCTGTTGTAATACCTTTCAATGCTTCTTCCGGGTTCGTTATATCATGTCCACTGTCGGTATAATCTCGCATCTTTCTCTTCGCCACTGCAGACATTCTGTCGCAAGGTCCCTTCCCAGACTGGGCTTCGGAGTAGAAATAAGCAACGACGTTCACTCCTGCGTGCCGTGCAATTTCTCTAATTGATCCGATGGTGGCTGCACTCTTATAGCAACCTGAACAAAAATGAAAAATTTAAATTACGCCATTGATCATAAAAAAGAAAATTATAACATACTCCAAACATTACAATGCAGTTGTGAAGATATATTACGTCAGTGTTTCAAAAATGACTGTCAAAATTATTCAACATGCCTGCATTTCTCCTCATTAATCCTCATTCGATTAGGAGTCAACTGAAATGCTTCTTCTCTGAAGCCGTCAAAAATTTGAACCTAAAAACTGATAATTTGGAGGATTCACTGGGGCCTTTAGTTTACACTGGATCATGTTCAAGCGTTTGGGAACCTAGGAGCGAGACCTTGAATTCTTTTGAAAGAGATATATGTTGTAGCAAATTTTACGTACTTTAAGCCTATCCAGGAGCGGTTGTAGCGAAATGAACATAAAATACTCAATTTCGGCAAAAACCGCCGTCGAAAATGTTTAGGGCCGTATTTTAGGGCCAAAATCAAATTTTACGAAAATATCTTCCAAGATCAAGATTAAAGCCCGTTCAATCAGCTTTCCAATGGTACTTTGATGGTTGTCTAATAATAAGTTTGAAGCGACTTATGACCAATGTAATTTCACGTACTTTAAGGACTGGATCATGTTCAAGCGTTTGGGAACCTAGGAGCGAGACCTTTAATTCTTTTGAAAGAGATATATGTTGTAGCAAATTTCACGTACTTTAAAGCTATCCAGAAGCGGTTGTCGCGGAATGAACATAAAATACTTAATTTCGGTAAAAACCACCTTTGAAAATGTTTAGGGCCGTGTTTTAGGGCCAAAATCAAATTTTACGAAAATATCTTCCAAGATCAAGATTAAAGCCCGTTCAATCAGCTTTCCAATGGTACTTTGATGGTTGTCTAATAATAAGTTTGAAGCGACTTATGACCAATGTAATTTCACGTACTTTAAGGACTGGATCATGTTCAAGCGTTTGGGAACCTAGGAGCGAGACCTTTAATTCTTTTGAAAGAGATATATGTTGTAGCAAATTTCACGTACTTTAAAGCTATCCAGAAGCGGTTGTCGCGGAATGAACATAAAATACTTAATTTCGGTAAAAACCACCTTTGAAAATGTTTAGGGCCGTGTTTTAGGGCCAAAATCAAATTTTACGAAAATATCTTCCAAGATCAAGATTAAAGCCCGTTCAATCAGCTTTCCAATGGTACTTTGATGGTTGTCTAATAATAAGTTTGAAGCGACTTATGACCAATGTAATTTCACGTACTTTAAGGACTGGATCATGTTCAAGCGTTTGGGAACCTAGGAGCGAGACCTTTAATTCTTTTGAAAGAGATATATGTTGTAGCAAATTTCACGTACTTTAAAGCTATCCAGAAGCGGTTGTCGCGGAATGAACATAAAATACTTAATTTCGGTAAAAACCACCTTTGAAAATGTTTAGGGCCGTGTTTTAGGGCTAAATTCAAATTTTACGAAAATATCTTCCAAGATCAAAATTAAAGCCCGTTCAATCAGCTATCGAATGGTACCTCGATGGTTGTCTAATAATAAGTTTGAAGCGACTTATGACCAATGTAATTTATAAGATTACTGTACTGGGTCTCGCGCGGAAAATTTTTTTCAACTTTGAAATATAGCCTATTTTGTTCACCACGTCGAGTTGTATACTGTAATCAGTTTTTGTGAAGAAATTCGAAAAAAAAAATTCCTAGGGCAGGTCATAATAGAGCTCTGCTCGAGTCTTACTGACATCCTCTCTTAAAAAGTTCAACACCAACTATTCGGAACTATGAAGAATCTAGAATGAACAATGAGCAATGCTAAATTTACTTTGACATAAAGCTTTATGAAATCTGATTAGGCGATTGATAATAATAATGAATAATTCCAGGCGACCGCTGACAACGCATGGACCCACATGGTAGCTGTGACCCGGTCGCCCTCGGCCAGATCCTCCGCCTCGCCCCTCGACCTCTTCGGCCGCTCCCGCCGCCAGGCCGATTCCTGTGGCTGCGCCGCCAAGGCCGCCGCGTGCCCACCCGGCCCACCCGGACCTGCCGGCGCCCCCGGAGCCCCCGGAGAGGACGGACACCCCGGCGACGCTGGCAAGGACGGCGGAGCTTCCGCTTCTGCCGAGGCGTCCGCCTCATCCGGAGGCTGCATCCAGTGCCCGGCCGGAGCCCCCGGACCCGCTGGCCCTGATGGTACCCCTGGACCTGCTGGACCGCCCGGCGCCCCCGGAGCACCCGGAGTTGGTGGTGGTCCTGGAGCCCCAGGCGCCCCTGGACCTGCAGGAGATGCCGGCGCCCCCGGAGCTCCTGGTGATAACGGCGTCCCTGGTGCTCCCGGAGCTCCCGGAACCCGCTCCACTAGCATCCCTGGACCCGCCGGAGCTCCTGGCCCCGCCGGACCCGCAGGACAAGACGGACAGCCTGGTCAGGCCGCGGCCCCTGGCGCTCCCGGCCCCGCTGGCCCAATCGGTCCCCCTGGTTCCGACGGACAGCCCGGCGCCCCCGGCAACCCCGGCGCCCCCGGAGATGCTGGCTCGCCGGGCTCCGATGCCGAGTACTGCCCCTGCCCACCGCGCTCTGGCGCCGCGTCCGCCGCGGTGTCCTCTGCGTCCGCCGCTGCGCCTGCCTCTGCGCCCGCTGCCGAGGAAGCCGCCGTCCACTCGTCGTCCGGCACAACCGGCTACCGCCACAAGCACAAGCGCGTTCTCAAGACTGCCTAAGAACTGCGAGCAGCAGAGATGCACCACAGTGTCTGTAAAATAGCACTTTGATGACACACAAAAGTCTTTCCACGAATTTATGTCAATAAAACGCGTAGAATGCAGTTCCTTCTTTGATCGATGACAACCTCACTTATGTGTAATTACATATAGACAACGCGTTAAAAAGTGAGGAGAAAATTATCTTGAATATATGAAAAACTTAAGAATTCATAAAAAGGAAATATTCGACAAATGCGAGTCGCATAATAAATTTTTTTTTCTAATCGACCCAAATTGTGCACAGGGGGTTTTAGGCCATGGGGAACATCAATATAATGTTCAAAAAATCTGCCGCGCATTTAATCTGTCCGAAGTTTGCAACATGTTCGAAAAAATCTTCTTTCGAGCATGTTCACAACAGAAGAATTGGCAATTTGCCCACCTATCTTAATACACATGTGTTCCGAACATGAATCCAGCTTGTGATCACTTAAGCGCTTGTGCGCACTTCCTGTTTCGAACTTCTGAGGTGGGCAATTGGTCAGAATAAGCAAAAAAATGGAGAGACAACGGAAAGATGGAGACGCAGGTTGTGACGAGCTGCTCTGGTGCAGCTTTGGCTCGTCACCAGGGATGTCCAAAACCAGGCCCGGGCCGGCCCGGCCCCGGCCCGCTGTCCCGCGGGTCGGGCCGGGCCGGGCCTGGCCCTATTTTCAAAATCTAGGCCCGGGCCCGCCAAATTGGCAACGGGCCGGCCTTCCCGTGTGGGGCCCGTGGGGTAAGCGGGCCGGGCCCTGCCTTCAAAATCTCGGCCCGGGCCGGGCCCGGGCCCGCCAAATTAGCAACGGGCCGGGCCGCTTTAGACATCCCTGCTCGTCACCAACGAAATAGCACAGGGCAGAGAAAAAAGACGTCGCCGGTCGTGACTCCATACTCTCCTTGTCGACCAAAGTACTCACAGAAGCGACGAAATAGTACAGGTAGAGAAATAAAGACACTTTGTACATCTTCGTCTTACTCGAAGAGGTGCGAAGTGTCTTTTTCTTCAATGTGTGTCCTATCTCGTCGCTTCTGTGAGTACTTTGGTCGGCCAGGAGAGACTGGAGACGTGCACCGGACGACTGGAGACGTCTTTTTTTCTCTGCTCTGTGCTATTTCGCAGAGATTTGTTAGAATGTGTTGAGCTCGACATGTTTCCAGCTTGTTCTCAGCCTGTGACAAGAACGCCAATGTTGCGAGCAAGTGTTACGAACATGTTTCAAACTTTAGACAGATTGAATGCGCGGCAGCTAAGATGGTGCTCTATGGGGTTTTCAGACCTGCTAAACTCGCATATTACGTTCTTTTTCATGTTCCCGATGGCCTGAAAACCTTCTGTGAATGATTCGTGGAAGATTGAAAAATGAAAATATTTTGCTCCCCCCCAACTTGGATAGCACCAAAAATCGATAAATCGAGCGACGCGAATTATAATTGACGTATTAGCTATGTAAAGCGTTGAGGAAGTGTATGTGCATACATGAATGACACAAGCATCGACACAGATGAATCGTGTAAATAATCACCTTTTGCGAGGACCAATCATGGCTTAATTTATGATTAGGAAATTATACGACTCGCATTCGTCGAATATTTCCTTTTTAATGAATTCTTAAGTTTTTCATATATTCGAGATAATTTTCTCCTCACTTTTTAACGCGTTGTCTATATGTAATTACACATAAGTGAGGTTGTCATCGATCAAAGAAGGAACTGCATTCTACGCGTTTTATTGACATAAATTCGTGGAAAGACTTTTGTGTGTCATCAAAGTGCTATTTTACAGACACTGTGGTGCATCTCTGCTGCTCGCACTTCTTAGGCAGTCTTGAGAACGCGCTTGTGCTTGTGGCGGTAGCCGGTTGTGCCGGACGACGAGTGGACGGCGGCTTCCTCGGCAGCGGGCGCAGAGGCAGGCGCAGCGGCGGACGCAGAGGACACCGCGGCGGACGCGGCGCCAGAGCGCGGCGGGCAGGGGCAGTACTCGGCATCGGAGCCGGGCGAGCCAGCATCTCCGGGGGCGCCGGGGTTGCCGGGGGCGCCGGGCTGTCCGTCGGAACCAGGGGGACCGATTGGGCCAGCGGGGCCGGGAGCGCCAGGGGCCGCGGCCTGACCAGGCTGTCCGTCTTGTCCTGCGGGTCCGGCGGGGCCAGGAGCTCCGGCGGGTCCAGGGATGCTAGTGGAGCGGGTTCCGGGAGCTCCGGGAGCACCAGGGGCGCCGTTATCACCAGGAGCTCCGGGGGCGCCGGCATCTCCTGCAGGTCCAGGGGCGCCTGGGGCTCCAGGACCACCACCAACTCCGGGTGCTCCGGGGGCGCCGGGCGGTCCAGCAGGTCCAGGGGTACCATCAGGGCCAGCGGGTCCGGGGGCTCCGGCCGGGCACTGGATGCAGCCTCCGGATGAGGCGGACGCCTCGGCAGAAGCGGAAGCTCCGCCGTCCTTGCCAGCGTCGCCGGGGTGTCCGTCCTCTCCGGGGGCTCCGGGGGCGCCGGCAGGTCCGGGTGGGCCGGGTGGGCACGCGGCGGCCTTGGCGGCGCAGCCACAGGAATCGGCCTGGCGGCGGGAGCGGCCGAAGAGGTCGAGGGGCGAGGCGGAGGATCTGGCCGAGGGCGACCGGGTCACAGCTACCATGTGGGTCCATGCGTTGTCAGCGGTCGCCTGGAATTATTCATTATTATTATCAATCGCCTAATCAGATTTCATAAAGCTTTATGTCAAAGTAAATTTAGCATTGCTCATTGTTCATTCTAGATTCTTCATAGTTCCGAATAGTTGGTGTTGAACTTTTTAAACATAAAAGTATAAAGATAATTACTCGGAAGAAGCCGAGCTCCTCGATGGAGTCCTCGTAGAAAGCATTGATGTCATTGAGGAGGTAGGCGAGGCCGCCGAGACTGGAGATGACCAGGATGGCCGAGGAGATCGAGGCGAATGCCACAAGGGAATCGGCGCCCATTTCTTTCGCAAGGACTGCTTGGGGAGAGAAAAGGTTGAGAGGGGAGAAAGGAGGAGACGATGCCCTTTCACTCGCACCGCGCTGCCTTTATACTCCTCTCGCACACCTCCCTCTCCCGAGGCAGACCAGCAAGGAGTTACAACTTTACAACGCAAACAGTCTCGTCGAGATTTTTCGGCCATTCTTTCTTTGTCTCTCATCTTATCTTTTCCATCTGTCTTTCTCTCTTCCTATCTTTCTCCCTTCTGTCTTTCTCTCACTCTCTCAATCTCTCTCTCTTTCTCACTCTCTTTCCTTCTCCTCGTCGTAGCCGAGCATGGCGTTACAATAATTACTATGCTAACGGTCGCATCACGAGCTTTTTTGAGTAATTTTCACTCTTTTACTGTCGCCGTTTGCTCTCTCGCCCTTATCCCTCTCTCACACTCACTTCCGCTCATCGCCTTCTCTTCATTCTTGCTCTCTTTCTCTTTCTCTCTTTCTCTTTCTCTCTCTCTCTCCCTCTCTCTCTCCCTCTTCAATGTCCTAACATGCGTTCCCCGGAATTGCGTAATTGTCTTTGACAAATGAGTGCGAGATCTCTTGCTTTCACTGCCGAGGGCAGTGAAAGGAGAGCGATGCGAGCAAGGTCAGTAGCAGGTTCGAGGAAGAGAAAGAACGAGAAAGAGAGAGAGAGAGAGAGAGAGAGGGGGAGAGAGAGTGAAGATGTAGAAGAGAGAGAGAGAGAACGGGAGAGGGAAAGAGAGAGACAATGAGAGCAAGGAAGAAAGAAAGAGAGGGTTACTAATGCATCTCATCAACTGAAGCGTATGCATTGTTTCACGTCATGACAAGTAGAGAAGAAAGAACATTCCTTCATGCACAGAATTGAGAGCGAAAACAATGAAAAAGTGGTCCCCTTGGCACTCCTTGATACCCCCCACCTCTCACCCTCCCGGATGGGAGGAGTTTGCACCCCTTCCTTGGGGGATCAAATCGATTGTTACTAGAACTTTACTCTCCTTTTTGTGCAGAAGTTTTTTTTATATACTATAGCATTTTAATAATTTCACTGAATGTTTTCAAAAATTTAATTCTACTGTTGATAAATTTTTTCCATTTTTTGCGTTTTTGAGGAGACAATTGAATCATAATGTTTTATTTCTTGAATACAAAGTTTGTGAAACGAGAAATGGAAGAGATGCCGCTCAGGCTCGCTGCTTGTGGACACGGTGGCGGTGGGTCTTGTGCTTGTGTTTGTAGCCAGAGGCGGGAGGCGGCGGCGGCATCGGCGGCGGAGGAGAGCCACCGCGAGGTGGGCATGGGCAGTACTCGGCATCGCCTCCAGGCTCGCCGGCAGAGCCGGGCGCACCCGGCCCTCCGTCCGGGCCGGGCTGTCCGGGACCGCCGGGCTGGCCTGGTGGGCCCATGGCGCCCGGCGCGCCAGGCGGCGCCGCTTGTCCCGGTCCGCCAGGCTGTCCAGGCTCGCCTGGAGGGCCAGGCGGGCCGGGCTGGCCCGGCTGGCCTCTGCCACGATGTCCAGGCGCACCGGGGTTGCCAGGCGGACCCGGCTGGCCAGGCTGACCGTCTTGGCCAGCATCTCCGGGTGGGCCGGGCGGGCCGGGAGGAGGAGGACCGCCGCCGAATCCAGGGGCGCCAGGGTTGCCGGGCGGACCAGCGAGTCCGGGCGGGCCGTCCGGGCCGGCGGGGCCAGGCGGGCCGGGTGGGCACGAGGTGCAGGCGCTAGACTTACTTTCATAGCCACTGCTCGGCGCCGCGCCACCGCTTTGGCCAGATTGTCCTATTGGGAAAAGACATATATTAATTTGGAATGTGTCGAAGAGAATTATATATGTACATATATAATTCTAATATGTTAGAAAATGCCGAAGAACCTGGAAGGCCGTCCTCTCCGGGCAGGCCGGGCTCGCCGGGCGGACCGGCCGGGCCAGGCGGGCAGCTGTTCGGCTGCTTGCCACAGTTGCAGCCGCCGCCGCCCGTGCCGTACGAGTCGCCCTGTCGTTTGCCGCGAAAGACAGCCGCGATGGAGGCATCTGCGGAGGGTGCGCCGCGAGTGACTGCCACCATTTCGGTCCACGAGGCGTCCGCCGCTTCCTTTAAAGGACCAATTTTATGTTGCTTACAAAATTTTCTTATTAAATTATTTCTATATTTTTTATCGCTTAATATTTCTCACTCTGTCTCACTCTCTATGTCTCGTTCTCTCTGTCTCTCCCTCTCACATCTTTATTTCTTTTCTCCCTCTGTCTCCTTTCTCTCTCTCTCTCTCTCTCTCTCTCTCTCTCTCTCTCTCTTTCTCTCTCTATCTGTCTTTCTCTCTCTCTCTTATTCTCCTTTCATTTCGTCCTCTCTGACTCTCCCAACCCGGAAGACGGCCAGTTCCTGCATCGACTCATCGTAGAAAGCATCAATGTCGCTGAGCACAAAGGCCAGCCCGGCCAGGCTGCTCACAGCGAATGACGCGGCGACGATCGAGATGAACGCGACGAATCCGTCCGTACCCATGACTGGAAAACACGTCTAGTATAGGGGGTGGCAAGGATGGCCAAAAAAACTCGTCAAATCTGGGTTGTGGAAAGGATTCCGGAAGAAATAATGGAATCGGCGAGTTTTAATAAAAAGGTAGTTAGTTACTGGGTGGGTGTTTATAAGAAGAAAAAATCGTATTTATAAGAAATGGGATGAGCTCGAGAAGATGTAACTTTGCTACTTGCCAGAAGCTGCCTGAGTTGTTGATGCTCCTTGACTGCCAACTTCCTTTTTATACTAACCATGCCGTTGTTGTTTACGGGTGATTTGAAGTTAACTGTTAGTTTGAGTTGTCGATTCGAGTTTTTTTACGAGAGTTTCTTTGTCTTTGTTTGGGGGGGGGGGTGCTAGCTATGCAATTGTTTGCTTGTTTGCTTGCGAATGTTGTCTCGAAATTCACATGGTGCAGTGTGCGTTTTAAAGACAGCTCCTCGAGGCGCAAGGCAGATGGGTAAAGGAGAGTCAGAAAGAAAGAGCGAGAGAAATACAGAATGAGAGAGAAAGAAAGAAAGAAGGACCTGGACGGAAGGGAAAAGAGTCATAGAGATACAGAGAGGGAGGTAAAGAGAGAGAGGGAGAGAGAAAGATAGTGTAAAGTCAAAGGTGGAGCATTAGTGAGCTCTAGATGTGGTTGAATAATCTCTCTCGCACAATTCGGCTAGACAGTTCTTCTCAAAATTATTCGCATGCGCGAATGCCTTTGGGAAAGTGTATTTATGCAGTTACTGTACACAAGAAACAATTATATTTTGAGAAGCGAAGAAAATATTCATTTGTAAAGCTCAACCGATTCCTGATAAAATGCTTCCATAGAAAAACTTTATATAACTGAAAAAGTTCAGATTGGCGAATGTTAATTTGTTTGTTTGCTAAGTCTTGCCCTATTCTAACTCTTCTACACTTTTGTAAGTTAATCTGTCCAATTATCTCATGAAGCTAAATAAACTCTCACCTTTATTACTCTGCAAATGTCTAATGGTAAGAAACACATCTTTCTTTTCCTTCGTTTCCGCTTTCTGGTTATACTTCACCTTCATTCTATACAATCTCACTTGTACCTTGCTTTCACTCTCTCTCTCTCTCTCACCATCTTACTTTCTCTCCCTCTCTCTCTCTCTCTCTCTCTCTCTCTCGATATCTACGCATCTGATCTGTCTGGCCCTTTCACACTCAATATCAACGTGGCCGTGCTTGTTGTTTTTTAGGAAGAGATTTTAAAAGTGGCAAAACATGAATGACGCTATTTGAGACATCGGTCCGCGCCTGTTCGTGGAGCCGCCAATGTTCGGCTCATTCTGAAAAAGAGCCGTGAACGTCTGCTCTCTGATCGCGTCTTCACTGTGCCGCTAAGAGGGTGCCTCCAAAAGAACGAGGTTACTCTTACATTTGTGCCTCTGAAAACGACTCGATGGAAACGGAGAGGAAGTATTGAAGCAAACTTTTTCTCTCTTACCATTAATTTTTTTATATGCTACGGAAATCTTTAATCATAAAAATTTCGGAGAAAGAAAGGCGTTGTTTAGAGTGAAGCAGCTGAAGGAAGCGAAGAATCTCCCACGAGGACCTCGTTTATTTCCTTCTGCTGCCTGCGCGTTCCCTTGATTTGCTCGTTGTGAGTTCTTTTGCTGTTTTTGCTGCTCCAGAACATTCTTTTATTTATTTTTCCCTAATTTATTCACCATCAGTAAAATTTCATATCCTTCCTTATCCCCTTGAAGGAATTGCCTATTTAATACCAGGTCGACGCCGGCAAATTGGAGCTCGAAGCGCTGTCAGCCGCACTTCGCAAATCGCAATAGAGAAGAAGGCGGAGAGAGAGAATGAGAGGGAGAGAGAGAAAGAAAGATCTAACCAACTCTGCAGATCTACCTGCATGTCTGGCAGCTCTCTATTCTCTCCTGGTCCTCTCTCGCTCTCCGCGCCGCCCGCTTTATGTGTCTTCGCACGGACATCTTCGTCTCGCAGCCCTCGCATCCTCGCTTCCAGTCTGGAGGTCCTTTAAATGCATCAACTTTGTTGTGAATATCAAAAATCGTTATAGAAAAATATTGTAAATATGTATGTACATGGCGGCAAGCTATTTTGTTGTTGTTGTAGTTGTCTTGGAATGCGGGGATTCTTTTACCTCTTACAAGGGAAGTCTTTCGGCAAGGTCCGGCAAACCTCGACATATTATTATACATCATTCAAAAGCTCTCAACGAGCTGGAAACGTTTTTGATGTGTTTAGCTGCCGAAGAGACCGTTAGGAACACCGCAAGGTTCGCGCGATTCCCACTCATTTGGATAAAATGTAAAAATTTACATCCATTTTATGTTTCTTTTTGTATTGATTTTTTTAAATTCACATTTCCTTCCATTATATGGGTGATGAGGCGATGTATTGCATTTGTTTGCTTTTAGAGAAAAATAAATAAAAGTTACTTTAAAGAAAAATATAAAAAAGAAAATAGTAAATTGAATGAGACTTCTCTGTATGATAAAGAAGTTCGACAAGCTCTGCGGCCACAAGCACATCTCCCGACTCGTGCGACCGCGAGAGAGTGAGTAGGAGGAGGGAGCAGAGGGACAGACAGTCGCTGCGCTTCTCGCCGCAGGCAGGATCTACACAAGGGTACGCGGCAGGGATGTTGTTGTTTTGTAAGACGTGCCATTTAAGAAAATCTGTGTAAAAAATAAGTGGAGGAGCTACGTGAATGTCTCAAAAAGATACAAATGTATGTGTATTATTTTTATTTTTATTTCAATCCTTAATTGATAAAAACGGAATAACCACCAGCAGAACGACGAGGTCATCTCCGAGCTGCCGAATTTTTTTTTCAAGTTTCACAAGCGGACTGCGAAGCAGCCGAACGGCGCAAAACAAAGTAACTTTGTCGTCGAATTCGTCGAGTAACATTGGCGACTCCAAAAGAATAGAAAGTTCAGGCCGGGAAGATGTTTGAGTTGAAAGAAGAATGACCTTTTAAGAGAGCCAATCTGAGAGACTCGAGCACGGGCATGTCGGGAACAAAATAATTTTTTGATTTTTTATTCCTTCTAATGGCTTATGTAGCACCCTATAGAGATCCCAAAAAAATTGTTCAAAAAAATTTTTTCTGTTATTTCACCATGGATATGCACCGAAAACCCGAAAAAAACTCAAATGATCATAACTTTGTTCGTTGTTGAGATATATTAATTTTGAACTGTTTATTCTATTCCAAATTGAAAGGCGCACAAAAATCGTGTTAATCACTTGTTAATCACAAATCGTGTTAAACATATTTCATTAAAGGCCTCATTTTGGCATTTTAATATTTCGAGTGGTGCGTCTCTCTCTCTTATTATCCAGTAGCCTCCCTCGCCTCTCACTTGTTAATTGGCCACGCCCACTATGTATGGCCATGTTGTTATAAATACGCCCGATGTAGGGTGCGGCATTTGTCGACCTCGCTATCCATTGTCGCTAACAACGTTCTACTGTTCTCTCAGCTAATAAAGCTTCTACATCTTCTCCGGCGTCTTCCGCAGTCTAAGAAGGTCTTCTCCGACTGAACGCGAGTGCGTCTTCGCAGTGTTCGATCTGTGAAGTGGTTGGTGCTTGTGCGCAACCGGTCGACGCTTGTGCGTGACCACTGGCTAGGGCCACCGGAAGGTGCTCTATTGCCTGACGCTTGTGCGTGGGTACTGAGGAGTCTCTAGCATGGGTGCTCTGTTGCCCGACGCGTGTGCGTAGGCATTAGAGGTGACCCGGCTGCAGCCTTGAAGGCAGACTGTATCCCTACACACGGTAGGAAGAGGTTTGTTCGACGGTGACACATAATCGAAAGATATTGTTAACCCAAGGACATAACAATTGGCGATCAGGATGAGAAAGAATTCGCGCGGAGCCTTTGTTGAAGTACTGAATTGTAAGGCGTACAGCGCATTTTCAGTGAATTGTAGAACCATCTGAAAGTTGTATTGTAAGTCGCGCAGCGCAGATCAAATTCAGAATGGGTGACAGCAACTTCGAAGAGCTACTCAAGGTGCTCAATCGATAGCAAAAACAGAGTGCTGCTCTGTTGCTGAAGCAGCAATAAGATCATGCGAAGGCCATGAATGAGATGCTGTCAGAGATGAAGAGAATGTCAGCAAGCAACGGCAATGCTCCCACGCAACGCCCAGCTGACGGTGCCAGGAGTGGTCCCTCTATCGATGCTCTGGAGAAGACGATTCAAGTATTTGAGTACGAACCCGCGGATGGATGTACATTCAACGCGTGGTATGCCAAATACGAAGATCTCTTTGTCCAAGAAGCAGCCAATGTTCCGGACGTGCAGAAAGTACTCATGCTTATGAGGAAAGTCAGCGTGAAAGTGGACGCTCAGTATCGAAATTCGATAGCACCCAAGAAGCCATCAGAATTCACTCTCGAAGAGACTGTGGAGAAGCTGACACGGCTATTCGGTGATTATAAGACCGATTTCGAGTAGCAACTTTTTCTGCTGAACCTGTGGATGAGTTCGTCGGGAGTCACTGACTTCCGAGCTCTCTCCTCGATGGTGAACAAGGCAGTCGAGGAGGCCAAAATGGCAGAACTGACCAACGATCAGCTGAAGACCATGTTTTTCATGGCAGCAATTGATGTGCAAAGGCATGCGGACACAAGGTTCCATCTGCTCTCGCAGTTGAAGCGGAACGAGTCAATGTCAATGGACGAGTTGGTGCAGGAATGCGATAAGATCGCAGTGATTCGCAACGAGTCAAGTGCAGTGCAATCGCAGGGCAAAGATGCAACAACAGTGCATTTTGTTTCGAGGCAGCAAAGAAACCACAGCGAGAAGACGGTGAAAGGCAGTACGAAGCCTTCATTTTCGCATGGTGGTGTGCAATGGCCGAGAGATTGCAAGACCAGATCAGACGATCGGTCTGAAGGCACGAGTTGCGACGAAGAGCAGGAGGAATGCCATCGGTGCGGAGGAAGGCACAACGATTAGGACTGCTTCTTCAAGGACAAGGAATGCTATACGTGCGGAAGGAAAGGTCATCCATCAAGGAATTGTCGGAGCAAGCAGAAGAGCATGGACTCGGACGGCAGGATGGATGGTGGTCCGGGTGGTAAGAGAAGACCCCGGAAGCACGTAAGGATGGTGAGAAGCCAGAACGCCGAGTCGCCTCATGGCGCGAAGAACTCGAACAAGTTCGTGATCAGGGCACACATCAAAGGCACGGAGATGACACTGCAAGTGGACACGCAGTCGGACATCAGTATGATCACACGGACGAGTTGGGAGCAGCTTGGAAGGCCCAGACTGACGAAGGCTGACTGTAACGCAAGGTGCGCAGTCGGTGAGTCGCTCAAACTGGAAGGAATGTTTGAGTGCTCGGTGGATTACGGTGGCTTGTGTGAGCAGGGACTCATCTACGTGTCAAAGGATTACCGTTCTCCAACAGTCAATGTTCTGGGTGTGGACTTCATTGAGAAGCTTGACTTGCTCAGCTTTGGAACTGCTGACATGTGCCTCAATCGGAAGTCGACCAGTCAGGAACAGACGGCTGGATCGCAACTAACGACTGTGAATACGGAAGAGTCGTTCGGAGAAGTCGCGGTGGACTCCGCGCAGTGCCTGAGAGTATTGGCTTCAGCAGCTGATTCGGAGTCGAAGAGGGATCTCTTCGATTACCAGGCGAATGACAAGCAAGAGTCTTGGTCAGAAAAAGATAAGAAGTGCTCGGTTCAGCACCGACACAAGGACAAGAACTTCAACAAGGATGTTTGCGAACTCGAAATGCTCGCCAGAAAGCGTTCATGCTTCAAGAATTGCGAGAAAATTCATTTCGAGTCTCGACAAGGCAAGCAGTTGGAAGGTGAAGTCTCGGCAACAACCTCAGTAAGACTGAAAGGGAAGTTGCCTGAAGGGCAGATTGATGGCAAGAGCCCAGCTGATCTTTTCATCGGAAGGAGGCCGAGGTCTCGCATTGATCTTGTGAAGGCTCTCACGCACTCTGATTGTGAGCCGAGTGATCAGCGTATGAAGGATCAGTTCGAGAAGCATCATGGAGCGAGAGCGAGATCTTTTGCAGTCGGTGACAAAGTTCGCTATAAGACCAGTGTGCAGCCATATGGGCAGAAGTGGCTCACTGGCGAGATCACAAGCAAGAAGGGCAGAGTGGCGTACACGGTACGACTCGAGAATGGTCGCGAGATCAAAGCACATGCCAACCAGTTGGTTTTGTACCATGGTGATGCGGCTGGCCAGCCAGATCAGGACGGTTGGTGCCTGAGGCTGTTGACGGACACTTTCTCGGGTAGTATGAAGCACTCTGGAGGACAGTTGGTAACGGCTTATCATGTTCCGAGCTTGATTAGGTAGTGAATAGAGCTGATATTGGTTTTTCTCATCTAGAACTACTATATAACATGATTTTGTGACACAAAAGTGCATCCTTGAGTTTTCGAGTTTATGGGTCGTTGGCATGACCCTAGAAATTTCTCTCTATTGAGAGAAAAAGGAAATGTATATCCTTCAAATTTCACTAAAAGGGAATATGTGATACAGAATTTTTCGCTCTATCTAATCATATGGAAAATTGCTCCAGCTGGTGACCTCTATGGACTATAAATGAGGGTTTCATTAGTTATTATTGAATTAATTTTCACATAAAAATATAAAATTGCATTTTTGAGTTCCAAGATAACACGTATATCGGTGATAGATACCTTATTTTGTAGAGAATTGAATGGCGAATATAAAGACATCGACATTGTCCGAAAAATAAAACACTTAAAGGAGGTCATAAGGGAAAAACTCCTACCACGAATTCCCTGACAGATTAGTTAAAAATACGGTGTGAAGAATCCACAGAAATGGTGCTGCTGCCCTTTGCCTCTCTCCACAGAAACTAGTGGCTAGAACAACTGGCAGGTGTACGCACGTGTTAAGCAAAAGCCGGCCAATATAGGTTGCGCGCCCCATATATATAAATTTTAGGTGCAGGATTCGACTGGCCACATCGCCCACAATGCTGTTCTGCCAAAATGTTTTGAAAATGGCGGGAAAATAAAATATACCCGACTTCAAAGTAGAGAATCCTGTTAATTTCCTCAGGGCATAGGGGTTTTTTTGACTTCGGGACACTTGCAATCGAATTTTCTAGCTCAACCTGACAAAATAATGCGAAAAGAACAATACACTATTTATTCACCTCGGACCTCCTTTAAAGTAATTATACTGTTTCATCCCTCCGAGCAAAAACGCGAGTGCACGAGGTTCAAGTCAAAATTTCATAAAATGTGTATCCTTCGATTTCCTTCATAAAAAAATATCCTGTGTAGTTTTTTCTCCTCTTTCTTGTCATGTATTCGCTTGCCCTAGCGCTGGCCGTAAAATGGGTTGAATGTCCAGAAAATCAATTTCTGGAACAGAAAAATGCATAAAAAGGTTCAAAAATTAAATTTTCAGAAAACACGTCATAGACCTTTTCTGTGTGCCTTCCAATGACAAATAAACTGAAAAAAAAGACTGAAAAATATTAACTTTTAAGGAAGTTATGGAGTGCTGCTTGATCCTTACAGAGAGGCTCGCTTAATATTTCTCAATAATCTTTTCAGTGGTAGATTCCTTGTTCAAAACTACACAAAAAGTCCGTGGAGACCATTTTTGAAAAATAAAATTTATATATGACTTGTCCAATTTAATTTTTTGAAATGTGCTTTTCAATCAATAACTTTTTTTTTATGACTTGCCAAAAACTGAATCTTTTATATTAAATAGGAGCAAAAACTGCATATAATATGTTTCTAGATACCCAAAAAATCTCGGATACATTTTTTGGGTATCTGCATTTGAATATGGGCTTCTATGCTAATTTCTGTATGGGCTTAAAACCAGAATTTCATTCAAACTTAAACAATTGTTACATAAAATAGTCCATTCGATGTAGTTTTTAATGCTCTTCAAAATGGTATATGATTTGTACATAGAAATTAACCCTTAAGGTCGAAAATATTTTTTTTTGTGTTTTAGGCCAATTTCTGGTGTAAAAATAGTCGTTCTTTTGACCATTAATGGGTTTTGTACACCGATTTTCCACTCATTATTTATACTGTGAGAAAGAGCAGCTAAAACTGCGTAAGATGAAGCTTTATAATAAAAATCGTAGGACCGTTTTTTGGGAATATGTTGAATGCTGGCTGTTGAAGGCGACATAGCTGAATATTTTTTAGTAAATATTTTTAAATTGTTATTTTGAAGAATCTAGCACCCAATAATGGGTATTCCATGATTCTTTGAAATTCCTTTATGATATACCACTCAAAAGTACTTAAAAGTCAAGAAATTTCACTTTTACGAGCCTAGATGGCTAAATAAATGTACGAAAACTCCTTCGAAGCCAACTAACTATCAGGTCATTTGTGAGCCGGATTGCCAGAAAGGTCATAACCATTTGAAAGAGCAGAGACTTTTACATAATATGATCGAAATAAAATTTTTTGCATATTATATTTCATTCTTCTAGCATAAGTACCATGGTTGGTACTCAAAAGTAGAAAATGAACATCAAATTCATGTTTCTAGTCTCAACAAACATTATGGTAGAGTTTTCCGAACATAGTTTCCATTTTTACCAGCTTTCGCAGAACAGCTCAAAATAGTCGAATCCTGTAGTCGATTTTTTTCGAAATTTCAAGATTACTGAAACATGTACAGGTTTTGCTCTTTCATTGGTGGATATATTATGTAAAAGTCTCTGCTCTTTCGAATTGTTATGACCTTTCTGACATTGCGGCAAACAAATGACCTGATAGTTGGCTTCGAAGGAGTTTTCGTACATTTATTTAGCCATCTAGGCTCGTAAAAATGAAATTTCTTGATTTTTTGAGTACTTTAGAGTGGTATATCATAAAAGAATTTCAAAGAATCATGGAATACCCGTTATTGGGTGCTAGATTCTTCAAAAGAACAATTTTGAAATATTTGCTAAAAAATATTCAGCAATGTCGCCTTCAACAGCCAGCATTCAAATACATATTCTCAAAAAAACGTGTCCTCCGATTTTTATTATAAAGCGTCATCTGACGCAGTTTTAGCTGCTCTTTCTCACAGTATAAATAATGCGTGGAAAATCGGTGTAGAAAACCCATTAATGGTCAAAAGAACGACTATTTTTATACCAGAAATTGGCCTAAAACACAAAAAATTTATTTTTGTTTAGGTCCTTCGAGTGCAAGAAGGCGACGACGTGCAGGTCACGAAAGTACTCAAAAGGACGAAGAACACGTCTCTTCTTTCAGACTTCCATGTCAGTCATTCACTCCCCCTCCCTTATCTCTCTCTCTCTCTAACCCTTCATTTACTTGCAGGGCGAGCTCATCGCGTACCGCCGTTTCAAATCCTGTCCTGCTCTCTTCCTCCACTTCCCTCGATTGGCCGGTGCCACCTGCGGCCAGAAGGACAACCGCATCCATCTGGAGGTTACACCCAATGCATCCATTCATTCTTTCATTCCTGCAGATGCTTGGACCGAATCTGGACGACCTCCGCCAGCACGTCCTCCGACCCGAGCTATCGTTAGTCAGCTTCCATTTCATAAGCGTTTCGTTTACTCGTAATGAGTTCGCATCTCTCCTGTTTGCCATTTCACCTACCATAGTCTCCTTACCGTAACCCTCTGTCCAGCGTCGATGCTTCCCTTCGTATCGGCCTGCAGCTGCTGACTGCCTTGCGCTCTCTTCACAGGGCTGGTCGACTCCATCTCTCGGTCGAGCCCAGGCACGTCGTTGTGGGCCTGGCCCACAACGCGTCGCGCGTCTATCTTGTCAGAGAAGGCTACATTAAATGAGTCCTACCGTATTCTACTTATGCTTGGTGCTTGCCAAGAGTGTGGTTGTCAGGTCGGTCTTGGCGGTGTGCGCCCGATTGGGAAAGGGCTGCGCTTCTCCTCTTGGCACAGGCCGGACCACCCCTATCGCCCTCTTGCGGAGCGTAATGAAGTGCGTTCCAGTACTCAAATAGGCAACATTTTATATTTTATATAATATTTCTGTTATGTGGTAAAAAAAAAGTTAACGCGATGATTTAGCCGACAGTCCGCGACGACATCGAGGGATGGTTCTGGAGGCTGATGGACATGCTGGCGCGGCGGCGAATCTCATTCATGCGATCCCCTACCGTGGTAAACAGGATGTGGCAGCGAAATGTCCGAGAGCCATCTATTGCATATTTTGATTATTGGATTGATTCATTGGGTGTAAATTCAGAAGATGACCTTCGAGGACATACAGAAGAGGAAGGCGGAGCTTGTCGACACTAAAAACGAGAGTCAGCCTCTTTCATCACTTCATTCTTACTTTCGCTACTCAGTTCGTTCTTCTCTTTCATCACTTCATTCTTACTTTCGCTACTCAGTTCGTTCTTCTCAGAGAGCTACACGGATGAAGGTGAACTCAAAGTTCCCAGCGGAGTGTACGAGATATGTTACCAGATCTTCAACGCCTTCAAGGACGCGCCGGTTCATTCTTCCCGCATTACAGAGCATTCTTAATCCACTGTTATATAAGTCCAAATTTGTTATAGCTGAACAACTGCGATATCCACGATATCTTGGCGGGAAGAGGTTAAAAACATTCTGCAGGACATCGAGGCTAAGGAACACGCGTCTTATCTATGGGAAGAGGTTAGAGGGGGGGGAGAGGCAAGTGGTGGGAGAAGAAGAGAGACCGACTGTAGGAGGGAGAAGACATTCTTAAAAGAATCGCTCAGTCACAAAATTGAGTTGTTCACATGTTGATTAGAAATAATTGTTAGCCCTTCCACGCCGCCGCCATGATGGCCTTGATGAATTTCAAGCCTGAGAAGATTGAGGTATTCATAGTTTTCTATCATACTTTTCTGGGCTATAAATTCCTGCTTCACAGCCGCGAATCGTCCAACCCTCGGTTGACTCGTCTTGTGACGACGATTACAAGGAAGTTGACCGCTTTGTCATGTCAGATTACATTCTAGATTACATGAATATGCGGAATTTTATAAATTTTATAATCTGTCACCAATTCCCGGCTGACAGGATATCGTTATGATTGATGAAGTTCTCTAATTAGGGCGGCAAAGAAGGCTATGATTGGCGAGTCAAATCGTGATGATTGATCTGTAATTTCTGACATCCTTTCCTCCCCCAATTGAGTTTAGAATAAACGTTCTATGATATATGGATAACTTACATTATATTTCTATTTAGGTATATTGCTGGTGTGCCAGCATCAGAGAAAGGGATGATATAGAGAGAGAGACAGTTCTATCACCTCTCTGACACACATTTGCCATCTCATAATCTCTTTTACTCTCTTTTTCTCTCTCCCGCTCTTCTTTTTATAAGTGCTTAAATAACGCAGAATAAACAAATTGTAATCATTATATACATATAATGATTACAATTTGTTTATTCTTTCTTTCTTATTAAAATTTCTTTACACTTTCAAATTATTGGAATTGAAATAGCTGAAATGATTTAAATCTCTCTTTCGAAGAAGAGAGAGAGACAGAGAGAGAAATTGAGAGAGAGATAGGGAGAGAGAGAGTGAGAGATTGTGAGAGAAAGAGATAACAAGATCTTTTTTTAGTGACAACTAATTACGCTACGATTATTACTTTAAAAGATTAGAACAACATTCATATCTGCGAGACTGGTTGCATTAATTGCAGCTATGCATTCAAATGGACCTATCCAATAATCTTAGTCAGTATTTGCAGTCTGTAGCTGCTTTATATTTCAATTTTAAATATACTCTCTCATTTTTGCCATATATTCAATAATTTAAAAAGAAAAAAATATGATGAAGCTTCTACAGCTGTATTTGCGCTGGTGCAGATCCGCGCTCTATTTTCCCTGACGATAAACACTGAGGGAGAGAGAGAGAGAGAGAGAGAGAGAGAGAGAGAGAGAGAGAGAGAGAGAAAGAGATAGGATAGAGAAAGAGAGAAGAGAGAGAGAGACAGAAGAATAGCTCCTGGACTAATGTGGCTTGGTGGTTAGCCCGGCCATCGATGGAAGGGCGAGGTGCGAGAGGGGTCATATTTCGAGACTTTCCCACTCAAAACGGCACCGGAAGCAGGTGCCCCAGGAGGGCATCTTCTTCATTTTCCCGAAATATCTGCTAAGCAAATATCTTGTTGATATCTTCTTTTTTAAACTCCGCCCTTCGGACCACCTTTTGGGACCCTTATTTGAGAACCCTTATTTGGAAAGGCCAGAGATAAATGACTTGTCCATTCTTATTATAAAATAAGTTGTAGTTTTTCTGTTTACCGGATTATATTTTAATTTATTTTTCGGATTATATTTTCCTTTCGTTCTTTTTGTTTTCGATCGGTCTCTGTTTCCAAAACTCTCTTTCAATAATTCAATAAAATAGATACATAATATTTCACTATTTAAGGGAGGCTTAAACTCGGAAACTCCTAGCACGAAATTTCCGATCTTATAGTACGATACATTTTAGCAACGTGATCCTGGCAATTTGCCAAGATCCTTGCTTCGAAAACTTTTCTCGTAAAACATGCGTTTTATTCGGCGATTTCAAATGGGCGGTTTGCGTCCTTTTGGTGAATCATGAATATTCCGGTATATATTTTACGGCCACCGACCATATTTCACTATTTAAGGGAGGCTTAAACTCGGAAACTCCTAGCACGAAATTTCCGATCTTATAGTACGATACATTTTAGCAACGTGATCCTGGCAATTTGCCAAGATCCTTGCTTCGAAAACTTTTCTCGTAAAACATGCGTTTTATTCGGCGATTTCAAATGGGCGGTTTGCGTCCTTTTGGTGAATCATGAATATTCCGGTATATATTTTACGGCCACCGACCATATTTCACTATTTAAGGGAGGCTTAAACTCGGAAACTCCTAGCACGAAATTTCCGATCTTATAGTACGATACATTTTAGCAACGTGATCCTGGCAATTTGCCAAGATCCTTGCTTCGAAAACTTTTCTCGTAAAACATGCGTTTTATTCGGCGATTTCAAATGGGCGGTTTGCGTCCTTTTGGTGAATCATGAATATTCCGGTATATATTTTACGGCCACCGACCATATTTCACTATTTAAGGGAGGCTTAAACTCGGAAACTCCTAGCACGAAATTTCCGATCTTATAGTACGATACATTTTAGCAACGTGATCCTGGCAATTTGCCAAGATCCTTGCTTCGAAAACTTTTCTCGTAAAACATGCGTTTTATTCGGCGATTTCAAATGGGCGGTTTGCGTCCTTTTGGTGAATCATGAATATTCCGGTATATATTTTACGGCCACCGACCATATTTCACTATTTAAGGGAGGCTTAAACTCGGAAACTCCTAGCACGAAATTTCCGATCTTATAGTACGATACATTTTAGCAACGTGATCCTGGCAATTTGCCAAGATCCTTGCTTCGAAAACTTTTCTCGTAAAACATGCGTTTTATTCGGCGATTTCAAATGGGCGGTTTGCGTCCTTTTGGTGAATCATGAATATTCCGGTATATATTTTACGGCCACCGACCATATTTCACTATTTAAGGGAGGCTTAAACTCGGAAACTCCTAGCACGAAATTTCCGATCTTATAGTACGATACATTTTAGCAACGTGATCCTGGCAATTTGCCAAGATCCTTGCTTCGAAAACTTTTCTCGTAAAACATGCGTTTTATTCGGCGATTTCAAATGGGCGGTTTGCGTCCTTTTGGTGAATCATGAATATTCCGGTATATATTTTACGGCCACCGACCATATTTCACTATTTAAGGGAGGCTTAAACTCGGAAACTCCTAGCACGAAATTTCCGATCTTATAGTACGATACATTTTAGCAACGTGATCCTGGCAATTTGCCAAGATCCTTGCTTCGAAAACTTTTCTCGTAAAACATGCGTTTTATTCGGCGATTTCAAATGGGCGGTTTGCGTCCTTTTGGTGAATCATGAATATTCCGGTATATATTTTACGGCCACCGACCATATTTCACGGTCGCCGGTCATCATGTGCTCGGCAAACCTATTTGGCCGTAATTTGGTCAGGGGACTAATGTTGAATTTAAACTTCTGTACAAATCACTAATATTCCCTCATGATCAGGGGACTCTTTTCAGATGCAAATTACTCCTTTAATTTTCACTTTAGTAAATTGAATTTTTGCTGATGCTTGCGCAAGCTCAATCCGAACACATTTACAGAATCATCCTTATAGGAAAAAAATTGAGTTTTCGCCTTCTTTAAGTGTTATGACATTATAAAGGAGAAGTTAGAGGGAGATTCTATTAATAGAGAAAGTGCGGTATGCATGGCATGCACAAATCGTTTTCAGCTTTGGGCTTGAGCGCCTATCAATGTTGAGGATTTAAATTCAATTATATTTATATACATATTTTTTTATTTGTAATAATTAGAAGTCTTGAACGTCGGGAGAGTGTAATTATTCTTGCTGTTGATGAATCTCCAATCATAGCATCTCTTCCTCAATGGATATATCCCTATTATCCACTCGGTCCTGCCCACTTCGCCTTCACCCTAATCTCGCTACTCTTCTCACGGAAGCCTCACCCTTTGGAGGGCAAGTCATCGAACACTCAAAAGACGGCTGTCTGCATATAGCGGATGTTCTCTCGCTATCTCATTTCACTCTTCTCTTTTTCTTTCTATTTATCTCTCCGTTCACCTCTCTCTTTCTCTCTCTGTTCATCTCGCTCTTTCTCTCTCTCTTTGTCTATCTTTCTTTCTTTAACTTCCTTATCTCTTTCTCTCTCTATCTTTCTCTCTCCTTGCATCTCTCTAACTCTCCCTCCCAATCTAGCAGCTTTTCCGTTTGATCTTCTTGTTGGGGTGAACGGGGCTGACCAGAAATGTGTAAGCAAATCACTCGAAGATAGTAATTCAAACAGGGATACTCTGGTGATCTACGGTAGATATCTTCCTTGTGGATATATTTACTATATATATTTATTTGTTGGTTGTCTTCTCCTTGCTTTTGACCGATCTTTTTCGTTTCTAAAGCATGATTTAATTCCCAATTATCTTTCTCTCTCTCTGTTTTCTCTATATCTCCGTTCATCTTCTTCATTTCATTCATCACTTCTTCTCTTTTTCGTTTTATTTATCGCTTTTACATCTACCCTCATCATCTATATGTGATTGATTAGAGAATTAGAACCACATGTTGTTGACAATAGATCTGATCGAATACACTGGCATCTTTACGTTGACCTTGAAACAGTCTTATTATTTTGCTCATCTTCATTAAAAAGTTACCATCTCAAAATCACAATTTTTAAAATAAAAATTTCGATGTATCAAACGAATGCTTTCTCGATCATGCGGTTCGGTCATATGTAGTACATACATACCTATATGTACATAATTGGGTCGGGAGAGAACCTGAAAGAGGAGGATGGCTCAAAATTACCGCAATAATTTCGCTTGCGTATAAATTTGTAGCGAGTGAATAAAAAGCGCCCAAACTTTTGAGGTTGCTATTTTCGACCAAAACGAAATCACCCATGAAGTGGAAACCATATGTAAGTTTTCCCGGATAACTCTTTTAGTTGAGATAACAGCAAAAAAAACAAAACATACATCCTCTCGAGCGAACGTTCAAATACATCGGGATTTTGCCGACCACTTTGGAAGAAAACTATGCCCAAGACATCCAACTAAGTCAGTAAATGGTATTTTTAAATGTCCTTTTTCCCTCCTCTCCCCCCACTATCGCTTTCACTCTGATTCTCTCTCTGTCTATCTCTCACTATCTCTCTCTCTCTCTCTCTCTCTCTCTCTCTCTCTGCCTTCCCATCTCTCCCTTGAATAAAGGATGGCTGGGATATAAAACTCTCATTTCTGACCGGACGCACATGTATTCAGCGAAGCGAGGTTAGAGGTGTGAGGACGTATAAGAAAGGAGAAGGATGCAGAGAGAGAGAGAGATACAGAGATCGAGAGAGAGAGAGAGAGAGAGATAGAGAAATGAAGAATGTAACGAGAGGAAAAGAAGAGTGTGAGCGAGGAAGGGTAGGAAGAGGTTACGACTTCCTTCGCGCCTTTTCCATCTACTCCATGCTCGTTTACGCATTTACTCTCTCTCTCTCTCTCTCTCTCTCTCTCTCTCTCTCTTTTTCTCTCCCCCTCGATCTCTCTTCCCCCCATGTAATCTCCTTTCTTGTAGTCCCTCCTGTCATTCCTCACTGAGCATGGCACCCTCCAGCAGCACCCGCTACATTGATACTGCTTGATCTCCCCTCCCTCGAGGCTCGCCGAGAGTGTATGCGAATTTGAGAGAGCGTTGACGAGAGAGAAGGAGGGAAAGAACAAGTGACATCTAAAATAGTTGAAAATATTGCGATTGTTTCAGACATTATTGGTTTAGTACATTTTCACCTGTCTATTTTATTATTGATTGTAATCGTTTTTCACAATATCGAAACATTGCCATATAATATACCAAAACCACATGTCTCTTCTCTTATTTTCTGGTACGCTGACTGCCAGCAATTTCTGTGTAAAACATCGGGGTGAGCTATAAATAAATACGGCTGAAGGTAAATTTGGCTCCAAATTTAATTTATCTTTGTTATCGAGTTGATTTTAAAAATTTTTTAATGAAAGCCCCGGTTATAAAAGCATAAACTGATGTTGAATGCATTCCAACCCAGGCCTTGAACATAAGATCGTGCACTGCAACGATAAATGATAACGACTTCTCATTTGTCTTAAAATCACCTCCTTCATCAGCAGATTTTAATTATCATGAATTCTACCAAACTTGCGGAGGAAGAGTTCATTAAGCGTATATTAATTAGAATCAATGGTAATTTTTATTTTTTGATTCGAATGAATTGAATTCATTCTGCAGCAGAATTCATTCTGGCGCCGGTCAAGGAATCATGGGAAACGCTAGCTACTTTAGTACTCTCTTCTCGGTCACATTCTCACATTCTCTACTTCTTTCTTTCTTCGAGCCCCTCTCTCACTCCTCACCCTCATTTCTCTCTCTCTCTCTCTCTCTCTCTCTCTCTCTCGCTCTCTCTCTGTCCATGTATCGCTCACTCTCTCAATTTCTCTTTACCAAGTGTGAGGCAAATCCGATGTCTATTAAAGGCGGCAGTCTGGAAATTCCAAATTCCTTTGAATCTCTTGCATGAATCCCAAAAGGAATAAGTCTCTTGGCATTCAAAAGCGTTAATAAATACATATATCATGTGAATTTATAAGAATTACAAGATGTAACTTGGAAATTACTCGTTTTCAAGTGTTTCCATCAGATATCCCGAAGATGTGTTCAGGAACCACTGTTTTCTGTTTTCTCCAGTTCCTCGGAATCTTAAGAGCGACAGCCAGCTTTGATCAATCTTGTCTTTTCGCGGGAAATAATTATTAGGCCATTCGACGGGGGCGACAAAACGCTAAAAAAAACATTCGAACGCATGGGCTTGCGAATATAATTGCTCTCTGCGGCGATATGTTCATATATTACAGAGAGAGAAAGAGAGAGACTTAGATAGAGAGAGGCAGAAAGGAGGAGTGATAGAAAGAAAGGCAAACGAGAGGGAAAGGGAGAGAGAGAGAGAGTAAGCAGAGAGTACTTTTTTATCTCCTGGGTCATGGTCCTTGAGTCAAGGTACTTGTACAGGTGCGGGTACAAGTGCGCCATATGGCTTCTTGCAATTACATATATGAAGGGATTTACATTTCTGTAATATTCGCCTATCCATATGTGGATAATTTGTCTCGGTTGCCGTACCAAGCAAAGGTGGCCGCTTCTCTTATGAATATTTTTTTCCTTTCATAACACATACTGTAGGAATATACTTTAGGAAGTATTAATGAAGTCTCTCCTTATGTCACGCCGCGCGCCACAAGCCATCATCATGCCCAGGCAGATTAGCAATGGTGAGCAATCAGTATTGGCGAGTCAAAGATACCTTTAAAGGAAAAGTGAATCACGTTTGGGCTTTTGCTTAGCAGCAACTTCCTTGTGTTCTGTCAGGGTAATATTTGCTGCTTATCAAAGGCAGATGGTCGACTTTTTCTTATGGTTCTCAGCCAGTCATGATTCCGTTATTAGTGTCTTTCTATTATCTCGAATGCTACCACCCTTTCTTGCCAGATGAATGAATATATGTATGTAGAAGCAGTTGGCATCTCTTTCTTCCGTTCTCTCTCACTCTCTTCTTCATTTGTCATTTCTCCTTTTTCTTGCTCTCTCTTCCTTTTCTTCTATGTTTTTTCTCTCTCACTCTCTCTCTCACTCTCTCTCTCTCTCTCTCTCTCTCTCGCTCCCATTGTCTTCCTCCCGATCCCATTGCTCTTTCCATTTATGTATACTCCTCCCCATATCTCACTTCCTCATCCTTTATGCCTATGAGGTAAGAGAATGTCACTTTGAAGCGGCGCTCCGTAATTGGTCTTCCCGAGATGACGGCCAAAATTAGAAAGAATAAGAGTAGATTTTAGTGGCTGAATCGGAAAAGAAGAACAAGGATAAGTACACGGAGTTCAAAACATTGACAACGAATGCGCTTTCAGGTACATTATTGCTCATCTTTCATACAGAGGACTTCACCCCCTGACAGGAAAATTGATGAAAAATGATCGAATTATGCGTGGCCGGTGTCCAGCAGCAATTTGGGCCGTCGCAGGCGCAGCCCCTCACGCCGCACCCAGCCACCCCCGGGACGCCCGGGGGCATGCGGATCGCTTCCGTGCCCCCGCCTCAGTTCTACATGCGAGACCCGAGCCTGCAGCAAGGTTTGTGACTCCGAAGGCTTGTCCTATCATTAGTTAAATAATATTTTAAAGAAAGTATAAAGAAAATTTAAATCGCGCCATTTTTTATCCATCTACTTTAATCTCCTTGCAGTGAAGCTTGAGATGTGCCTAATCGGCTGTGTCACATTCTAGACTGGGATCGATTCTCGACGGAATGGGTTAGTTTGATTGTGGAGAAATATAAAGTAGTGTTTTTTTTCAAAAGACAAGATTTCAAAATTTTATTCGGTTCCTTTTGAAAGATGACCAACACTCGCTGTTTTGCAGACCGAATTTCCTCAACTACTGGCTCTGGTCAAACTGCTCGGAGGCGACGTCGACGTTGCTGCCAAGACTTATGAGAGCAAGAGAAATGTCGGTTCTTTACACGTTTTGCACAATTTTACACATTTCCTATAGAAACACTCATCCCTGGCCTGTTAGTAAAATTAGCGCTTTACAAATAGAACCTGGAGGGCATTTTGTTAGTGTATATCAATTAAAAAAGGAACCCTGAAGAAATTTCAAATTATTTCGTGAATGTTTTCTAGGTCATGACTCATGTCGTGGTCTCTCATCTCTTTGGCCATCGAGAGCGAATGATGACGGAATGGGTACTTTCGGTTCGTTATTTTTTTCTAAATTTATGTTTCTCCTTCTCTCTGGTGCTTTTAAAGGGTTTCTTTTGTACAACGATTTAAAATGTTTTTATATTCATTGGGATAAAAAAAAAATAAAAAAAAATATAAGACACTCTTTTCTCAAGGCAGTGAAGGATCGCAAACGCGTCGTGACTCTGGGCTCATTGACTGCGTAGAGCGTCGCCGTCTCGACGTGCCGACCAGACACGCACATTTACCGTCCACAGCTCCGGTATAGTATCTTTCTCTCTCTCACACTGTAAATTCATAAAAAGAAACTCATATGGATTTTTAGCATGTTTCTTTTTGTTGCTCACGAATTGGTCATTCAATGGACCCTGATTCGAAATACCGTCCTGCTGGTGGGTATAACAAATTGCAGAACGTAGTCGATTTTAATGTATTTTTTTATTTTTATTTATTTATGATATGACATTGGCTATTGTTTCAGTGATTAGTTTTTTAATTACAGCTATAGTCTTTGCTGTTTCATAGTATCTTATTGTCAGCTCGAAGTGCTTCGTGGCCACGCGGACCGCGTCGTTGCGATGGCCGCTTTGACGAGGCGAGCGGAGAGCCGTGAGATACATGCTCGAGGCCATCGGCACCAAGGTTGCGCCCTGCGTCGCGCTGCACGTTCTGGTTGCGAAAGGGTACGTATATTCTTTCATTTTTTTTTTACTTTTTTGGCTCAATATAATTGATCATTTATTTTGTAAAAAAAAAAATAATAAATTGGAGTTTAAAGGAGGTCCGAGGCTAATAAATAGTGTATTGTTTTTTTCGCATTATTTAGTCAGGTTGAGCTAGAAACTTCGATTGCAAGTGTCCCGAAATCACAAAAACCCCTCTGCCCTGAGGAAATTAACAGGATTCTTTACTTTGAATTCGGGAATATTTTATTTTCCCGCCATTTTCAAAAAATTTGGTAGAGCAACACTGCGGCCGATGGGGTCTTCGAATCCTGCACAAAATTTATACATATGGGGCGCGCAACCTACATTGGCCGGATTTTGCTTAACACGTGCTCACACCTGCCAGTTGTTCAAGCAACTAGTTTCTGTGGGGAGATGCAAGGGGCAGCAGCATCATTTCTGTGGATTCTTCACATCGTACTTTTTTGCCAATCTGTCAGGGACATCGTGGTAGGAGTTTTTCCCTTATGGTCTCCTTTAAATGCTAATGATTTTCGACCATGCGAGATGGTGGATCGTGCTCGTGAATTGGCCCGTCGTGACGTATCAGTGGCTGCCTGACATCTACGTCGGCCAGATGCGCTACGATCTCGAGCATCCGAGATGTCAGCTACCGCCTAGCAGAGCGGCTGCTGGATCGAGTAAGCTGCGAGGGGGATTTAAAAGCTTACACGAGACAGAGAGAGAGAGAGAGAGAGCGACAGAGAAAGAAAGAGAGAGAGAGAGCGACAGAGAAAGAGAGAGAGAGAGATATGGAGACAGAGGGAGAGACGCAACAACAATAGTCAGAAAAAAATTGCGAAATTTTAAAATTGAAAAAATTTTTAAAATTGCCGCTTGCGCACCTTGCTGCTTAAAACTTGAACTTCTTCGCCATCACTTACATCTCGCTGGTCCTTAAAGAATGCGAAATTACATACTTGAATCTTGTTGAAGATCTATGCTAACAAGAAAACATATCAGGAAGCACAGAAACATTCGCCAATAATAATATCTCAACCTATAAATTTAAACAAAACAACCTCGTTTCTTGTGTTGAAGGAAAAAACTTCGCTGCACTCCTCGCTGCTCCTTCCAGTTCGAATGGGCAGACAATTTTCGACTTTTACCTAGAAATAAAAACAACTCGAAACTAAAGTATATTCGAGTAGGTTTGAAAACTGAATGTACCTGGTTGTTAAGGCCACTCGACGAACTGCTGCTTCCTTGACTGAGTCGCGCACGCCGAGTGGCATTCTGAGATAAACAACACTTAATGCATAATTACTGGAGCATGAAAGTTCATAGTGCATTCCATGTAGTTTAAAACACAATAAATCAAACCGTTCCCGTCTCCAGAGATGACGGCCCGACACCGTTAAAGCCCTCGGAAGATGCAAACATCCTTGACAGCAAGTAGTCGGAGAGGCCCATCTGTTCGGTCAGTGGACCGCGAAGCTTCTCCGCTTCGCGGTCAACTCCGCCACCGGTTTGCGTCAAGTATCTAACAAAAGCCAGAAATAATGGAGAACTGTTGCATACACCAAATGAAAAAAGAATGCTGATGAATAAGTTAACCTATTCCACTTCGCTATGTTCTTCTTTAAGGAAGACTTGCGATACTTGAAGTGGTCCTTGATAGCCTTCGCCGTTGTGATCGTCCGGAACTTGAGTATGAAGCGGTTGCAGAGTCGTTCCCAGAACAGATTGCGCCGTCGGTTCGCGTTCGCATCTCGATCTGTTCTCGAAAATGTCGAGAATCAGGTAGTCGGACATCTCTGCCAAGAAGCTTTCCTTCTTCTTCTTCTTAGATTCATCCATCGAAACCGTTGCTGCAACAATAAGGCATATAATTTAACTATAAACGGCAATAAACATACTCATAATGCAATTATATTACGATCACAATTCAAATGCTAATTTAGAGTGAATCTTTCATGGTTCCGGACAGTACGCCGTTACTTTTACCACAAATACTATATTCGTAATTTGGAGCTGGACGATGAAAGGTAAAAACGGTTATGCCAATGCGTATTGGCATAACCATTTTACACATGAGGTTAACCTCGTCTCCAAGAATTGCATGCTCTCTCGGTCTGTCCTCGTTACTCAAACATTACCCCACAGCCTTTTCCATGCCATTACCCATGAGGGTAAACAATGGTGGCATGCTAGAGAGTACGAGAGAGCATGCTCATGCCAGAGATTCAGACAGATTATCCTCATAGGTAACATCCTGAGGATTACCCCTCAAAAAGAGACACATTACTACGGCGGCAGTTGATAATAAATTTCAACTAGTTATCGAGAAAAAAATAACCTTTTAAATAGTATATAAAGAGCTTTAAAATAATTATCAGGAAAGAAGATTTCAAATAGTTATCGACGACTTCTTACAGACACGTATGACTTCTTCCTGCGCGACGACGAAGTGGAGAAGCAGTTCAGCTTCAGCTTCAAGATGAGTATTCTCCGTGCCAGGCATCAGAGAGTATTTCGGGTGCGTCCATCGTAATCATTTTATCTTCTGTTTTGCTTCTTACTAAGTTTTCTTCTTGTTCAGGAATGTGAATTCTGCATTACGCCCTCTGTCGAACCTTCCGTTAAAGAGATCAAGTTCCTTATCGAATGCAATGGTAAGCAGGGACACTTTCTTCCTTCTAATGATCTCGTTCCTCTCTTTCGCCTCATCTGATCACACTAATTGTAAGATTAGGAACGAAGAATGTGGTTTCAGGTGGTACATTATTCCTCAGTCGCCTTCTCCCAAGAAGCTGAGCTCTTGCATTGAACGGGACTTTCCGGTCATCTTCATCTCTTCCGAGTGTGACCTTCCGTTGCTCAAATAGGTCACGGAGTGCCAATTTAGTTAGTTTAAGTTTTATTTACTTTTTCTATCTTATAATCTATAGTTTTGTCTATTTTGTTGTTGCTATTTGTTTTAATTACAATACGAGAGACTTGTTTCCTATGTAGATAATATATGTTTTTTTTCAATCTCTTAACTTACTTTGTAGTTTAATAATGATAGAATAAATTATTTTTTTAGCATTTAGAATTAATTATTAATCTAGCAATCTACAACGTGGAACTGGTGCTCGTAGCTGTGCTGCGACAGGAGCTCGAGCCGTATCCGTGCTTCCAGCTCCAGCTGCCCCTCCCCCCATCCGGCGCTGCTCCGCCGCCCGCGCCCTCAACGCCCGCGCCACCGTCCGCCCCAGGACGAGGCGGCGGCGCCCTTCTAGACGCCAAACCGTTTCCGGCGCTGAGTTTGCTTCCCTCGCCGTGACGCCGCGAGTCAAGGCGAGCACTTATTGTTAGAGGGGAGGGAACTTGTCAATTAATTACCCAGTGATTGAAGAGAATGTGATGACATAGAGAATAATAATAATGCGTGAAAAAGTTTCCTAAAACAAGATTTCAATATTTGTAATATCGTTTTCTTTTTATTTACTCTTTCTGACAGGGAAACTGGCGGGAATGCTAAATTAGCTCCCTCTTGCTTTTTTTGTAGCTAATATTGAAGAGTAAGATTCAGTAGTAAAAACTTGTTCAGAATTTATATTCGGTATCATTAGTGTCTTGTTGGAATGTAATGGATTCACTCTCTTTGTAAGTACTTTTCTACCTCCTTCTTCTTATCAGACTCTCATACGGAAATATGAGAGTCGATAATATAGTTTGCTGATTTGATTCGTCATGTTTCACATACAGTCCCGCCCAGGATCTTGGTACCAAGGAGTGGTCGGAGGGGTCGGAGGGGTCCAAATGCATCCACGGTAATAACTATTTTCCTAGGAAAGAGTAAAATATTTTAAATGGTACGTTAGTTTGCTTATAGAGAATGGATGTTACTGTTCAAAAAATCGATAATTTCTTATCACTTGATAAGAAGTTATCAGTTTTCGTTTATAAAAAAACTTCTTTTCTTATATTTTTCAATGAAATTTCTCCTGTACCTTTATTTTGTCTCCACCCACATCCCCAAATAATTGTATCATTTATAACGGAAATCGATAAATCAGACGTTAACACGCATGTTCATTAGCTGAGCAGATTCGCCTAACGATTCTGAATCTAATTGTGTAAGTTTTCAAAATAATGTGCCGGTTAACAATATATTTTTGCTTCTGTATACTTTGCATGAGTTTCTTCAGGATTCCCCATAGTCTTGGACTTTGTCAAAATTTTGGACCGGTATGATGCTTCAAATCTAGGTTGCTAAGCTAGCATTGATACTTAGAAATGTAACGCTCGCCCTTTTCGTCTTCGTTTTAATTACCCAAGTTTGAGGTGATTTAAACCGGATTTTTGTGGTTTCCGCGCGTGGTCGTACCCGTGGTGTCCGCGCGTGGTCGCACCCATGTTGTTTTTAATTGTTTTGCATTAATCCGTCTATTTATTCGGTTTAATTACCGAATATTCGGTTTAATTACCCAAGTTTGAGGTAGCGAAATGGCACAAGCAGAGAAAAAAGGGATAGGCCCCCCCTCGGCCTGAGAAGCCTCCCTGCCCTGTTCTTTCTGAAGAAAATCATGAAAAGTACACACAATCAAAAATATATTGTTAACCGGCACTTTATTTTGAAAACTGATTACATAACTAGATTCAGAATCTTTAGGCGAATCTGCTCAGCTATTGAACATGCGTGATAAGGTCTGTTATATCTATTTCCGTCATCAATGATACAATCTCTATTTTTCTCATTTGGGGATGTTGGTAGATAATGGTACAAGAGAAATTTCATTGAAAAATATAAGAAATGAAATTTTTTATAAGCGAAAACTGATAACTTCTTATCAAATGATAAGAAATTATCGATTTTTTAGGACCCCTCCGACCCCTCCGACCCCTCCTTGGTACCAAGATCGTGGGCGGGACTGTATATACTTTTTTATTCTCCGTTTTAGTACGTGCCATTAAGAGAGCCTCTCTGTAAGGATCAAGCAGCACACCATAGGCGCGTGCCCCGGGGGAAAGTGTCGGATTTTGCTAACCAAAATTTTATGTGGGGTACCCATGTGTACTATAAAGAAAATCACGGGGGCAAATTTGTTATTAAAAAATTTTCTTTGATAGTGCATGCAAAAGTATGGAAAAAGTACAAGTCACCATAACTTTCCTCAAACTTAATATTTTTCAAATGTCTTTTTTTCGGTGAATGTGCAATTGGAAAGTGCACAAAAAAGGTCTATGACAATTGTTTAAACACTTTCATTTTTAACCAGTTTTACGCATTTTTGATAATAACTATTGAGACCGTATGTACAGGCCATATAGATAACGGGTGGCAACAATGGTGTATATAATTACATAGGTTGAAGAATTCTGTACCACATATCCTCGTTTTATACGATTTGAAGGATATACATTTAATTTTTTCGAACAATATAGAAAAATTTCCAGTGCCATATCAGCGACCCATGAAGTCGAAAATTCGAGGGTGCATTTTTTGCAACACAAAGTAATGTTATTTGGTGATTTTTGATAAGGAAAACGAATAAGACATCTATTTACATCCTCGGCTAGAGTTCAATATCGATTTTTTTTAATACTCTTAAAACACAGAAACGATCACGGCTCGTATCTCCAGTTAGCTAATTCAGTCGCATTCTTAAGTCTGAGTAATCACTCAAACAACATTACTTCTAAATGAAACAACTTCTCACTAACTAGCCTCAAGTGATTTTAGGGATATGTTCTCTTACACTAACCTGACCACCTTCAAATGCGGAAGGGTAATATTTCAGAGACTGATCTCGAGCGTTAGACGTTTCGAAGCCGGCATGTGCGTGCACATATCAAAGGTGTTAAGTGTTGAAATTCTCGATAAGTTCGTCGATGTGGATTTGCGGTTTTAATCCTACGAATATATACAGAGAGCTCAACCAATGACATGAGACCAGAAAGGATAACTCTGAAGATTTCATCTCTGTTCTTTACATACATACGTGGTCTTACAGTTCTTTTTATTTTACGCATGAAAGCTAATTTTTTTAAGTTGCAAATATATCCTGTGAATATCTTTTCAAATTGTCAGCAAGTTCAAAATCAATTCAATTTGTATTCGTGTTCAAATCAAGGATCCCGCGAGCGAATTCTGAGAAATCCATCTTTGTAATAAGGGTATTAAAACAGTATTAAAGGGTAGCCTAGGAAATTAATAGGCCTCTTATTCGTTTTCCTTATCAAAAAACACCAAATAACATTATTTTATGTTGCAAAAAATGCACCCTCGAATTTTCGACTTCATGGGTCGCTGATATGGCACTGGAAATTTTTCTATATGGTTCGAAAAAAGGAAATGTATATCTTTCAAATCGTATCAAACGAGGATATGTTGTACAGAATTCTTCAACCTATGTAATAATATACACCATTGTTGCCACCCGTTTTCTATATGGCCCGTACATACGGTCTCAATAGTTATTATCCATTTAATTTTTGATCGAAAAACAGGATATTGTATTTTCTGAACTCTAGAGTAAAATGTAGGATCGTTATAGAGACCTTTTTTGTAGAGAATTGAATGGGCAATAAGCTGACCTATAGATTGTCTCAAAAACATATGTCAAAAAAAACGTATACAGATTTTTCTCTCTTAGCGAAAATGCCGGTGCTCCAGGTTTAAGTCAAAATTTGAGAAAATGTATATCCTTCGATTTTCTTCATAAAATCAATTCTTGTGTCATTTTTTTCTCCTCTTTCTTCTCAACTATTCGCTTGCGCCCACCCGGGCCGTAAAATAGATGAAGTGCCCAAAAAACGAATTTTTGAAAAATAAAAATGCGTAAAACTGGTTAAAAATGAAAGTGTTCAAACAATTGTCATAGACCTTTTTTGTTTTTCAATTCTAGTCCAAGGGCCAAGGTATATGATACTATTTGGTAAGTACCGTTTAAGGGGGAGATCCGGGCCCTACAAATATGACGCGATTTGCGAGAGAATCGAAATGGCCGGAGACCCGGCCAAAATCGACCAGCTTGGATTTTCTTCGAAAGTCCGTTATAGGGGTTTTCTGATATGAGGAATCGATTGGAAGTGGTCTAAAAATAATTCTAGTCCAAGGGCCAGGGTATATGGATCGAGCGGTTACGAACCAGGATTAATTTTGCAGGAGAGAGCACAAGAAATAGATAAACAGAGAGAGAGAGAGAGAGAGAGAGAGAGAGAGAGAGGACGGTCAAGAGATTGAGATATCAAAGTGATAAAGGAGATGGCTAACGTGAGAGAAAGAGATAGATTGAGAGAGAGTGAGAGATTGAGGAAGAGAGAGAGAGAGAAATAAACTCTCTCCCTCTCTCTCTTTCGCTCTTGTACTGTTCCTTATTCGCCCTCTCTTCTAGAACTTCTAGTCCTCTTTCCCAAATGTCCTCCTTCTATCTGCACTTCTTACTAGTAGAGAGTCACTTGGCATCAGCAGGAGATGGGAGAGCTGGAGGAGAGAAGCTGATGGTGAGAGTAAGACGGATTGTAAAGCAGGGAGAAGAGAGGGGTATGAAGTGAGAGAGAAAATAAGAGAGAGGAGAGAGAGAGAGAGAGAGAGAGAGAGAGAGAGAGAGAGAGAGATGGAAGGAGGTGTGTACTACGATGCCTGCTCAAGTCATCGCCATTGCTCCTCCACACGATTGGTCACTCATCGCTCTTCCCTCTGCTCTCCCTTACACGGCGCTTTCTTCCCACTTTTCTTACTCTTTATTGTTGCTATTCGTGAAAAAACTTGATTGAAACAGAATTGCTATGACCTGGGTCAGATATTACCCAGGTCATAGCAATTCTGAGCATTTCTACCCCATGATAAACAAAATTCATTATCGACCGGGAGATTAGAAGATTTCAAGTCATCCTATACAGAGTGGAAGATGAAGTCGCGGCGAACGAAATCATCATCAACGCGAGAAACGAAGTGATCGAGGGAATTAAAACTCAACTCCGCGAACTCCGAAACGAAGAACGGCGACTGGAAATGAGAATCGTGGAGCTGACCACGGAACTCGAGAAGTCCAGACTCACGGCTGCGCGATAAGAAAGAGAGGGAACAACAACTGTGGCGCCGTCTCACACGGATAGAGGAAGAGGTAGGAGAGCTGCGACGCAAAGATCCGGAGCGACATACACATGTACATCCTACCTCGGCCGGCTAGTACTTCACCATCGGCAGGCCTGACATGTTATAGTGAGTAGACACTAGGAAGTCCCTCAAGTGCCTGCCAGTCAGTATGGAGAGGATCAAAACGACTGGCATGCGCCTCGGGTCACTGATCTCCCCCCATGTATCACATCTCTCTGTTTGTTCTTTAGCATGTGATATACGTTAACTATGATACTGTTTGGTAAGTACCGTTTAAGGTGGAGATCCGGGCCCTTCAAATATGACGCGATTTGCGAGAGAATCGAAATGGCCGGGGACCCGGCCAAAATCGACCAGCTTGGATTTTCTTCGAAAGTCCGTTATAGGGGTTTTCTGATATGAGGAATCGATTGGAAGTGCTCTATTGGAATATTCTAATTCGAATAACCTAAAAAAATTAATTATTGGGCGGAATGCTTGTGGCACTACCGGCCCAACGTTTATGGCTGATAACAAAACATCGTAGATTTGAAACTTTATTGAAAGGATTTTAGTTATAGCTAATTTCACGCTCTTTCTTACGGTGTATGTTTGGACTTGCGGTGATGAAATTGAATGGCTGATTAGCACTGCCGCACCCGAATAATCGAGCAGGAAACATCAAAGACTTCCAAGTTTTCTAAATCCTATAGTGCGTTCGAAAGCTATTTTCAAGCTCTATAATAATATGTAGGTTTACTTCTGGTTCAATGAGAAATAAGTTGTCTGCGCTTTCTCAAACATCAACGTCAATAAAAAAATTTAAAATTTAAAATTTTCAAATTTTTCTTTTTTGTATTGCTTGGAGCAACATCTTGGCTATTGAGATGAAAAGTTTCGTTTACATATCTCAACAAAGTGTCCCCAGACGTGCATCCAACTCGCCCCCCTGCGCGGCTAGCTCCATATTTCAAGCCGTCATAGCAAACGAAAACGGAATTTTTCGATTCTTAGACCACTTCCAATTGATTCCTCATATCAGAAAACCCCTATAAGGAACTTTTGAAAAAAATCCAAGCTGGTCGATTTTGGCCGGACACTAACAATAAGCTTCATTTTGATTCTCTCGCAAATCGCGTCATATGTTCATATATACATATACACGTGGGACGGCACCGCGAAGTCGTCACGACAAGCTGAAGAACACAAAATCTAAAGTGGCGCGATCGCCCTATTCTCCCTCTTATTGCCTCTCTCCCTCTCTTCTTACGCGTCTAATTCTCAGTCTCTCTCATTCTGCCTCACCCTATCTCCTTCTCCCACACAATCTCGCTACAGCGCTCTCCAACTCCCCTCCTCTCGCTCCGATTCTTTGTTTGTGTGTGTTTATGGTAGTGAGTAGTACAAGGAACGTGTGCCTTTTATGTATATTTTTTTACTTTTCCTTTCTCTCATTGTGACTGACAATGAGAGCCCAGTCAATTTTAATAGGTGGATGCCACGTGGCCGGAGAGAGGAACAGCCCCGCCCCTCAGGGGGTGAGGCTGTTCCTGCAGCAGTTGTTGCAGCAGTTATTGCAGCAACCGCCACAGCAACCCTTCACACGCTACCTCTCTCTCTCTCTCTCACTCTCGTGTCCTCTCCTTCTCTCCCCATCTCCTTTCTCTCGAACCTTCTCATCCAGTGAGCCCATTCACGCTTCAATCAATCAATTTATACATCATATACGCTTCCGTTAAAGCCGGTTGATCCAGCATTCCCTCCCGATCAAATGGCTGCGTGCTCCAGCTGTAAGTGTATCTCTTAATCGTTGACCTACCTCAATTAGATAGTACTCACAAAATTAAAATGATTCCCGATTTTTAGAGGTGGCTCAGAACAATAAAAGAAATTTGTACCGCGAAGAGTCTTCTTAATGAGTGTCTGTCTCCTTCACCACTTATTGTTTTCGCATGATGGCTTGAGCGGGTGTGCGCGACGTTCTCGACTCTGCCGTTCTTCTCCAGTGCCTTGGCGCGAGATCCTCCGTTCATGCTGTATCGGCCGGGTATCCTAACAGTTTTTTTTCAAGTTGTTGATCCTTTCTAGTCCTATGTCCAAGTGAATAATGTCCGAGGCTAACCAATGCCTCTTCTTCGGAACCGCTGACCTACACGCCTCATTCCAGCCAATAAATGAGAGTAGGGAGGGAGAGCAGAGAGTAAGAGAGAAATTGGCATAGAGACATAGAGAGAAAGAAGAGAGATAGAGAGAGGAAGAGAGTGAGAGAGAAAGTAGGACGAAGGACACGAAAAGGTGGCTAAGATCACTAGAGATTGTCGTCTAACCACAAGAGTATCGGGCTGTTCCAGCATGTCTTTGAGCGATGTCTTTGCACGGCCAACAACAACGAGGAAGTAGAGTGATGCATAGAAAGAGAGGTTGAAAGAAAGGGCCTACTGCGATCTTTGGGCCTTCTTAGATGTTTGCAACTGTGCATATTTTGTTGCTACTTCGTAAAGTGATATATTCTCACATCAAATACTCCTTCCCTTCTACAGCAATGGACCTTGACTCGCTGCCGTTCGAGCTGCTGGGCGAGATGGTGCGCCGGCTGCGTGGCCGGGACACTGCAGCCGCGTCGCTCACGTCTCGCCATCGTGTGCAGCGATGCTCGCGTAGCCGCGCGCGCCTTCGCGCCGTGCATCCGCGTGCAGATCGACGGCGGAGAGGTGAGAAAGAACGAAAGAAAAAATAAGAATAAAATAAAGCAACGTTAACTGGGTAAAATGCAACCGTCTTCTTCATTCAGTTTTTTGAGATTTTTCTCTCGCAACACTTCTCCTTTTCTCTTTTAATAAGCTTCGCTTATTCCTTATAATTTATCTTTGACTTTTAGATCAATCCAGTATTGTTTCACATAATTGTTATAAAAAAATAAACTTGAAAAGGTTCTGGAGACGTTCAACAACAGAAAAGTCAAACTGGAAAATGGGCCAGTAAAAGACTTGCAAACCACTCAATAGCGCAAAAAACAGAAGAGTTCGAGACTTCGGAAGATATTCATATCCCGTGAAGGGCAGAGTCCATGAGAGGGGGCGAGGAGTGGGGACAAGGGGTGTCTAATTGAGGGAGACTTTCTTCTGAAAGAGATGGGGAGAGCAAAGAGAGAGAGAGATGAGTGAGTGAGCAGGAAAGTGAGAGAGAGAGAAAAAGAGATTTTAAATTGCAATCATCCGCTGTTCCCCCAATTGAAAAATGCTTCCTCATGTTAAGCATCACCGGAGCAGTTTCATCTTTTTCTAAATAGCATTCATTGCCGTTCGGAGTTAAAATAAATTTAAACTGAGTACTAGATTCGAGCGATTATTTAAAAAAAAATGCAGTCTTTTAAGAGAGCCTCTCTGTACGCCTCCAGTAGGGCCTGCCCCAGATCCAGATGTTGGATTTCGAGTATGAAAACATAGTCAGGCATGGCACAGGGCCCCAGTAGCAAGATTAAATTGTTAATATTTTTTTCAAAAATTTTTTTTGTGTGAACAGTTGAAAGTATGTATATTTTATGAATAGGCGTATCTCGCTTCAAACTCAATATTTTTCAATTTTCGTTTTTTTTTATTAGCATCGCCACTCGATTCTAAACAAAACTGCCCAGATGTGTTTCAGTTAACTATTTCTTTTCACATCGAAACATTGTTTGAAATATTTTATTTTGACGGTTAAATACCTTATACTCATTTGAATTCGGGTTTTATATCTCAAAATGTAGAGCATTAAAAACTGTATAACATATATTTTTTTCGTTTCATGTGTCCTTCCCTAGGTGGGTTAAAAATAGGCTCAAATAGGAGCACCTCGGACACGTCGGATTCAAGGAATGCGTGAAAAGAAGTTAAATTCTTGTTGTAACATAAAATGACTCATTTCATTCGATTTTTCTTTTCTAAAAAGTTCTAAAACCTTTCATAAAAATATCATCTTCCAGGAAAAGAAGGCATTTTTCGATTTTTCCGCGATTGTCAGAAAATGACCTAAAACTATTCGAATCGCTGTATTTTCAATGTTTTCAGTGAGAACAGAATGCGGATAGTACTATTCAGTACGCGACAAAATTCTCTACAACATACATCCATTACATCTGGATAGGGCGTCCCTACCAATGACAGTATCGATTTTCCTATGGCGGTCGCATCAAAACTGACAGATCCGCATTTTCCAACTTTTCGTGCAATCATAATGTTTCTTACTAATCCAATACATCATTCTGCTCCACGAAGCACACTAAGGTCAGAATCGATGTTTGTTTTGCAGATTTCCCGTGGTAAAAACCCGCAAAAGGGTTTGCACGCGCGCGGATTTGAACCTGCGACCCATGACGTTCGATATGCACAACCAATGGGCCAAAATAACATTTAAAAATTCATTTCTGGAAAATGCCAAAACCAATCTTAATGGTTGACCTATCATCCGATAGCTATTTTTGCGCTCAATCGAAATAAATATATCCGCCAAAAAGTGTAAATTGGCAGCAAGGCCAAATAAATGGCCAAATTATTCGAACCCAAAAAAGTAGATCAAACAATGTATACATCATAAAGTGATGTATGATATAGTTGCTCGTCTTCGCGAAATCTATCGAATGGCATATAATATGTGGTGATAAGTTCAATCCGCGAGAAATAACAGCCGCAGAAATTTATCACCAAAAAATTGACTTTTCAAAGGACTTCATGGCACTTTTTCAAGACTCATATTAATAGAGAGGACATAATTTATCAGTCACTATTTGCTGTTCGGCTGGAGTACCGAAACAGTGCCCTGAAGTCCTTTGAAAAGTCAATATTTTGGGGGGACATTTTCGCGGCTGTTATTGCTCGGGGATTGAACTTATCGCTACCCTTTACATGCCATTCGATAGTTTTTGCCAAGACGAGCAACTATCCCATTCATCACGTTATGATGTACAGATCGTTTGATCTACTTTTTATGTTTGAATATTTGGGCCACTTATTTGGCCTTGCTGCCAATTTACACTTTTTGACGGATATATTTATTTCGATAGCTATCGGATGATAGGTCAACCATTAAGATTGGTTTTGGCATTTTCCAGAAATGAATTTTTAAATGTCATTTTGGCCCATTGGTTGTGCATGTCGAATGTCATGGGTCGCAGGTTCAAACCCTTTTGCGGGTTTTTACCACGGGAAATCTGCAAAACAAACATCGATTCTAACCTTAGTGTGCTTCATGGAGCAGAATGATGTATTGGATTAGTAAGAAACATTATGATTGCACGAAAAGTTGGAAAATGCGGATCTGTCAGTTTGATGCGACCGCCATAGGAAAATCGATACTGTCATTGGTAGGGACGCCCTATCCAGATGTAATGGATGTATGTTGTAGAGAATTTTGTCGCGTACTGAACAGTATTATCCGCATACTGTTCTCGCTGAAAACACTGAAAATACAGCGCTTTGAATAGTTTTAGGTCATTTTCTGACAATTGCAGAAAAATCGAAAAATGCGTTATTTTCATGGAAATTTATATTTTTATGAAATTTTTGTAGGGAGAAAAGGAAGAAGCTGAATCGAATGAAATGAGTCATTTTATGTTACAACAAGAATTTAACTTCTTTTCACGCATTCCTTGAATCCGACTTGTCCGAGGTGCTCCTATTTGAGCCTATTTTTAACCCACCTAGGGAAGGACACATGAAACGAAAAGAATATATGTTATACAGTTTTTAATGCTCTACATTTTGAGATATAAAACCCGAATACAAATGAGTATAAGGTATTTAACCGTCAAAATAAAATATTTCAAACAATTTTTCGATGTGAAAAGAAATAGTTGACTGCAACACATCTGGACAGTTTTGTTTAGAATCGAGCGGCGATGCTAATAAAAAAAAGAAAATTGAATGATATTGATGTTAAAGAAAGTTATGTGCACTTAAACTTTTCACTTACTTTTGCATGCCCAGGCAAGGAAAAACATTTTACAACAAAATTGACCTTCAAATTTTCTTCATAGTGGGCATAGGTATCCCTGATTAAATTTTGGATAGCCAAATCAAAAATTTTTACCCCGGGGCAGGCCCCCATGGAGGGCTGCTTGATCCTTACAGAGAGGCTCTCTTAATAGAGCAGTATTCCTATTGGTCGGACCATGAGATCTTTAATTTCGCTTAGCAGCGCTCGTGCGAATTTCTGAAATTTTTAAAAGGCATTCTATATCGAATGGGTTTAGCGAGCTTGAGAATGGAAGTTCTCCTGTGCCGCTCAGTAACAATTAGTCACAATGTTTCTTGATTGCATAAAATACATACTTATGGATTTGGTCATGTGCCTTGATCCTTTCTGAAGTCATTCACGCCGTGGAATTTCTTCTCTGTAGGTATGCCCTTATTTTAAATACTTTTTCTCACACTCCTTTTCCCTTTCTCTGCTATTCTGTCTCTCTCTCTTCTCTCTCTCTCTCTCTCTCTCTCTCTCTCTCTCTCTTGCTCGCCCCGTTTCACTTTCGTTATCCTTCGCTCTCATACTTCCTCTCAATTTCTCACTCTCGTTCTCTTTCTCTCCTTTTATTGTCTTGGCGGCTTCTCTAACACTTCCCATTTCTACACCGAAAGAACCTGCAAGTTCTCATTCGCTTTGCTATTCTTTATTAAACGTTTGAAGTCATCGCCCTGCAGCATCCGAGCATCATACATACATAATATATACATGATCATACATAAATATACTCGCCTTCTCTTATTTCATTACATCGAATGCGTTTTTTTAAAGACATGCTCGTGCTACCATACATTCTTGCTTATGAAGATAATGAGGGCTGTATGAATCCGAAACAACAACAAAAACAACCAGGCTATCGCCGTTCATCCTTGTTCCTCCTACCCGCTTGTGTCTAGGAAAATACACAGATGTATGTATGTATGTATTTACATTATGTACATATAATGCCAGCAAGCTGGACCCCTCCCTCCCGCCTATTCCAAAACCACTGTTAAAACATTTACTTTTTATAACTTCAAAAGTAACCCTCCAAGTAACAACCTCGGAACCTTCCCTTTAACGGTGCCACGCAACCATTCCATACCTTTGATCGCGCTTTCGGGCATTTTCATAAATATGTATATCTTTATAAGCACTTCTAAATGTACGATAACGAAGATGTTGCATAGGTTAGATTCATTCAAATGTCTCATTCTCTGCCTCTCCTTCCCTCCCCTTTGCTTTTCTCTTTCTCTATGTCTCTTTCGCAATGTCTCTCTGTCCTCGTACTCTCTCTCTCTCTATCTCTCTCTGCTTCTCTCTCTTTCTGTCTCAGCCTCTCTATCCTGTGTCTCTCTCTATATCTCTGTCTCTGCAAAGATACAAGGTAACAATTACAGCTAAAGACTGCAGGTTCACCCGATTAGTACTTGGCTACGTATATTCATATAATGTGCTTTTGAGCACTGACATTCGTTATTTCACATGTATGTACATTGGATATGTTTTATCTAATATCCTTACGAATTTCTGTGGTATTTTAAGCGCCTTAATCTCTCCCCTTTTCTCTCTTTCTATCACCATCTCTCACTCTCATACTCTCATCCCTCCTACTGCCTCTTTATCTATTTATCTTTAGCTCCCTTTATCATTCTCTCCATATATCTCTCTGTGACTCTATCTCCTTCTTCCTCTCTCTCTCTCTCTCTCTCCCTCTCTCTCTCAATGTTTCTATCTCCTTTTTCCTCTCTCTCTCTCTCTCTATTTTCATCTGACAAACCTCCTACTCCATGAGAGGCCCCGAGATTGCATTACACCTCGGCGAACGATAAGCAATTTATCAGTTGATTTCATGTTTGCCTCTCTAGGATCAATTTTTCTGTTTCATTCGAATAGCAAAAAAAAACATCGACAGCTCGTTAAGCATGTTATTCTACTCTGGATGTTGACCGTAGTGCACTCATGCTAATGTCAGTGTTCATCACTGCCCATGGAAGAAGAAGGTATGCTGCAATTACTACTTTTAATAGACATAAGCGGTAAAAATACGATCTTACAATTAAAGTTATGCCTATATTTTAATCTCATTGTCATAAGTCTTAATCTCTAAACCTGAAATGACTTATCCCCTGTTAGCCTTAAGCCTTAGATGCCTACCATGACGTGGCTGCTTGGGCGATAACGACCGGTTTCTTCAAACTTCTGGTCACTTTGGCAGGCATCGCCGTCTATGCTCCCATTCTTCACGTCAGCGCTTCATTTTATTACTGAATTTGCATTTCCAAGTGTCGTCTCATTAATTTATTTTGACGCCCATAAATATATAAATAAAAAGTGAGCCAAGACCTTAGCTCGAATTCACGCCTTTTCGCCCGACGAGATTTGCCTGATTTTTTTTTAATTTGAGCCAATAACGTGTTACGATTACTTCTACGGTCTCGTCCCTTTTCTAAGGATTCCAGTTAACGTTATTTAATAAAGAATTCCATAAGCGCATTATAATAGTCTTAGAAGATATAGACTTTGCAATCCAACGTAAAGCCTATTTAAGCTATGTATGTAGTTTTATGCATTCTTTATTTAAGTATGCTTGAACCTGTCAACATTCACACACGCATATCCCATTCTTATCCCAAATGATAAGATTAGGAAATGCGTAGGAAACTTTAGAGTAACAAAAATTGAGATAACATTGGGATCATCTTAGGATAGCCTCAGTATACCCGTTGAATTACCATTAGATGAATGACAAAGAAAAAGAGAAGTGTTAAGAAATGGATTCTTGTTAGGAGATTTCCTTGGGATAACAACGCTAAGAATAACCATAGAATACCCTTAGGATAATCTTTGGATATCCTTGAGTATCCTTTGGACAGCCTTCGTATACAGTACCGTGCAAAAAGATACGAACATCATGATATTTTGCTATATTTTCCTACAACGTAGACGAAACTTCATGAAATTTTCAGGGTTGTTTCTATATGCTGTCAGAATTATAGTTCAGATGCTTTTTTTCATTGATCCAATACAGGGCTAAAAAATCAATAATTCAAATTACCCAGTTTTGAACATTTATGCATGCAAGACAAAATGATTTGTTTCTTGGATATTCTGGTAGTTTATATTACACAGATGGTAGATCTGCATTCTAGAACATCGCTGCGATAACTTTTTGATCTAATTGTGATTTAATCCTATGCCGCTATATGTTCACTACTTTCAGTTCAAGATTCATTCATTCGGCCTCAGATGAAGAAGGTTCTGCGGGATAAATTCAATCATTTACTGCTATTCCTAGAGTATTAATGATGTCCAAATTTTCGTATGTAATTACTAAACTAATTCAAATGGTAAATTGAACTGTGGAAATTAGTTGCAAACTATTTGTGAACAATTTGAACGCAGCGGTCAACTTTGGCCCGCACCGCAGAAGTGCTAAAAGTGGCGTTGTGCAGGGGTCTGTGTTTGGAAAACGGTTTTGCCTATCAATAATGATAGTTAATAGGCTTTTCCACATTCGGAGGCCCTATTTCACCCCTGGCTTCATGAGGCCGCAAAGGGAAGAGCAGATCGTTTGAATGTACTCTGGCATAGAGTAGTGCGGTGTATTAACAGCTGTCCGTTCTACATCAATCACAACTTTAAATCAACTAATTCAGTTTTAGGCTATTTCAGAATACTCTATTGTACATATTAAGAGGATTTTTGACGCGATCTAAAATTTTCGGGTTTAGTTTCCTGCCTTATTGGACACGGTACTACTCTATGCCAGGGTACATTCAAATGATCTTCCCCTCCCTTTGTGGGTTCGTGAAGCCAATGATGAAATAAGGCTGCTGAAGATAGAAAATCCTATTCACTATCATTATTGATAGGCAAAGTCGTTTTCTAAATACGGACCTCTGCACAACACCACTTTTTGCACTTCTGCGGTGAGGGCCAAAGTAGACCACGGTGTTCAAATTGCTCACAAATAGTTTATAACTAATTTCCACAGTTAAATTAACCATTTGAATTAGTTTAGTTATTGCATACGAATATTTGGACATCATTAATACTCTAGTATTAGCAGTAAATGGTTGAATTTATCCCGCTGAACCTTCTTCATCTGAGGCCGAGTGAATGAATCTCGAACTGAAGGTAGGGAACATGTAACGGCATAGGATTAAAGCAGAATTAGATCAAAAGGTTATCGCAGGGATGTTTTATAATGCAGATCTACCATCTCTAAAATGTAAACTACCAAAATATGCAAGAAATAAATCATTTTGTCTTGCGTGCCTAAATGTGCAAAACTGGGTAATTCGAATTATTGATTTTTTTTCTTGCCCTGTATTGGATCAATGAAACTAATAATCTGCAACTATTATTCTGACAGCATACTGAAACAACCCTGAAATTTTCATGAAGTTTCGTAAACGTAGAAGGAAAATATTGCAAAATATCACGGTATTCGTATCTTTTTGCCCGGAAATGTAGCTTTATAATAGCCTTAGTATTGCTTAACCTATGGATAGAGTTTGAATACCTTAGGATAACCCATAAGGTATACCCTGGTGATAACCCTAACGTATACATACCATAGGTGTTCGCGACCGAGCCAGAGTTCTCCTCTCTGGTCGCCTATCGAATCATGACTCATCTCGGCATCACTGACATGATACAACTCGCGATGCATGCATTCTCAGCAGTCATCGACATCACACGATATGACGCAGTTCCGGACCAAGTCAACTACGTACGAGTATTTCTTTCCCATTTCTTCTAAAAGTTATTCTATCACACTGTTATATTTTTATTAAACAAAAAAAAACTGGTAAACCCGTTCAAGATGAATATCAATTACATATATGTATGTAAATCGCTTTTCTTTTTAAAAGCAATCTCCACATGAATTGCTTTTGTGCAAAATCTATTTCTGATTTCTAGAAAGAGTCAAAGTAAGTATTCAAGTGTGCATGTGTAAAGGTCCACTTTAACACTCCTTTCCAAAAGTAGAGCACTCCCAAGTGAAAAAAGATCCCGTGTGAAGAAATCGCCACATGTTTGGGTTCTTTGAAAGAAAACCAAGAAAAAAAGCGAAAGATCATAACGCCGTTGAAAGGCAAAAGGTTTTCTGAATGGAAATATGTTTCAAAATAGAAAATATTAAGACGGACAAGAGAAATTGCAAACTCTCATCCCGATTTCTCGCTTTGTCCTCTGCATACAACTACTGCATTTCCGCTATTGTTATTTCTACTAAAGATATAATTCACTTCAGAAAAGCTAAAGAAAGGGGTTCAAGCCAATTTTTTATTATTTAATACGGATTGTATACGTAGTCTGCAATGCAACTTACTGTGTGTTCGAGAACTTTCAAAGAATAAGAAAGAGTGTGAGAAAGTGGAACGCTCTAGGCGAAGGAATCATCTGCTTTTCTCAACGGAGAGAAAGGCGAGCTCTACTACAAGAAAGAAAGTTGGAATCTAATGTATCACTG